>ML409578.1:0-81647 GCA_005239525.1 Nicotiana knightiana | reverse complement strand
TAGGATGCATCAGGATGGTCTTTTTGTTTCGGGTACACCTGTCCTAGACGGACCCAACCCCTGTGTTGAGTCCCCTAAGTCAAAATGCACATGATGCAGATAATCGTTCCTACTAGGGATCCGGCATGAGGTTTTGTCATTCTAGGGTTAAACCTGAGGTTTTGTTCTAGACCTTGGCTACCCGAGCGGACAACCCGAGTCGGGGTGGGAGCGACGTACCGGTAGCACGAAAGGCTATCCGGCCTAGTGGCTAGTCCATCCCCGTATTTCTTACTTGGTATGACCTCTAACAGAAAGGCGGGCCACGCGAACGTGTGCACCAATTTTTAGAAGACTCAGAAAGGAGGCGTAAGAAGGCAGTTTAATACAGTTCAAATAATATCAAAGCGGTAAATAAATACCATTTAGCACATTGAGCGCACAAAATACAGTAATATCACAATTAATAAAGCCAGGTAAAATCACATTAACAAGATCGAATTCTTAAACCCTGAACTAGAGATTCTAGGTTCTAATCTCCCCAGCAGAGTCGCCAGAGCTGTCACACCTCCCTTTTTCACCCGGTAAGGGTAATAATGGAGTTTTTCCACTTTAAGTGATATTATTCAATTTTTGGATTCATTTTATTCAGAGTCGCCACCCGGATTTTTTACGGTGTTCCGGGACATCATTTATTTAATAAAAATCTAAAAACCAAGGAATTTTGACTCTGTTTTAAATTGTCTGCGAATCAGAAATCCGGGTAAGGAATTCTGTTAACCCGGGAGAAGGTGTTAGGCATTCCCGAATTCTGTGGTTCTAGCACGGTCGCTTAATGATTAAACTTGACCTAAATTGTTTAATTACTTCTTTTGTACCTATGTGCATTTTTATATTTTACCGCTTTTATGATTCACTTGTATTTATTTTGAGACGGGTCACGTATGCGTAATCCCGTAGTGTTTGAAATGTGTCTAAAATAATGTCACGCAGACGTGTACATAATTCTCGACACTGAACTCATTAAATAATATGGAAAAAAGTGCGCAAGCGCATATTTTATTTTGTAAAAGAAATCGAAGTCACGTCACGTGAGCATGTACGTAATTCCGATAATAATTTCAGAAATCCTCTCCCTAAAGGCACCTCTACGAATATTTATTTTTAAAACGTACGCGTGTCACGCGAACATGTACACAATTAGAAAATATATATTTTTTATTATTAGGATTGTTCGGCCAAAGTTGCGTGACCGCATACTTTGATCTTAATTTTAAAAAAAATCATAATTATGTCACGCATACGTATACATAATCACGATAATTTGATTAATTGAAATCGTGTCTTAAGCTACTAAAATGTTTAAGAAATTGATTAATTTTCCTAAATGTTTGGGAATTGTTTGAGGAGATCTCATAACTTGTGGAATTGTGTTGTGACTAAGCTGGAACTGTAATATGCTTAATGGACACAAAGAACCTAGTATAGCAAATGATTGAAATGATACCTATTTGGCCGAGGTAAAAATAAAAATTATGTGGACTACTAACTTTGTAAAAAAAAAAAAAAGCACAAATAAATATTAAGAAACATGCAAATAACAAAACAAAGCAGATTCAAATATAACTATAGTTCAATCAATATTATCGCCTCATATCAATGTAGAAACCAACATCACATGCAAATTATCTGTCCAATCTTAATAGCATGACCCTGAAAACCTTGTAACTTCTATTTAAGCAGTGTATTATCCAAAAAAAAAAAATCTGGTATCTTATGGTATTCAAAGTTTAAATCAGGATATCTGAGTAGTATGGTTAATACTCTTAATATGTGAAAACAAAGACTTTCAAATTATTAAAGTAACTTTTCTGCAACAGATAACGAAGAGGAAAAAGAAATATGCATCAGATAACTAACATCAAGAGGCAACAATTTTAGTAAACTAAAATCTCTTTCCACAATAAGATTTCATACTGTACTCCAGTAAAGTTACCTTTCATTGGCACAAGAAAATCTGAATCAATAACAAGTGACTCGAACCGCAAATATCAACCGAAAAACTCAAACTCGAACACCTCAACCTCCGTCAAACTCCATCCATTTTTTTTTGAAACACAAAGTCGAAATAGAAGGAGTCCGTCCAGATCTTACTGCTTTGGGTTTGCTTTTTTTTTTTACTCGAATCACAGACTAATAAATTGGAGTAAGAAAGAAAGAGTCTGACCTTAAATGGAAACTGGAGAGACCTTTCAATTTATATAGATAGGACAGTCCCAAATAAATCAATTCATACAGTAGAGTAGATCAAATGCAATCCAAAATAGAGAACCGTAACTGACACTGACAAACGGAAACTCCGACGACCTCGAACTCGACTGCAATCGAACCTTTGAACAATGAGTTTTTCCTCGGATTTTTCCTGGTGGTTATGGTGATATTTAGGTGATTATAAGGGATAAGAAAGGGCAGGAGTTAAGTTGGCAGTTGTTGGCTATTTTGATGCATTTATCGTTCTTCTTCTTCTTTCTTTGGTTTTCAGTTTTTCTTTTCAAATTCTTGGCCCCCTTTTTTTCTTAATCTTTTTGCTCCTATCCGTAGTCTCTTTATAGAGACTAATACTTGTAGATTTTGCTCCTAGAATCTGGAGTGAAGAGGAACGTGGGTTTGGTAGTGGGGGCTCATGGGTTGTTACTTAGGATTTGTGGGGGTGAGGCATGAGTGAGTGGGAAGTTTGGGAGTTTTTTTTTTACTATTTACACTAAGGTTCAAATTATACTAAAAAAAATCCTATATCTTACATTTAAATTAAAAGAAACCAAGTTGATATATATATATATAAAATTTCTTCTATTTAAACATAGGAACAAATCTTATATTCTAAGAATGTGAATATTTTTGTTGTTTTTAATTTTCTTAAATAAAACCTATTAAGAGTAAGATAAAAATTTAAAATATTAAGATTAGACCTAAAAGTAATATTTACACCAAAAATAGTATAGAATTTGGGTGTGGTAAAAATTAGTTGTTCACAGGCTTAATTAAGGTTAGTCAACTCATTTTTCTTAACTTAGGCTAAATGATTTGTTCAGTTAATGAAATCTAAATTAATTATCTTAAATAAATTTTTAATACTTAGTTAATTGTCTAAGAGACTATCAACCTAAGTTAAACAAGTGTATTTTAGGAGGTTATCACTAATTAGGGTAGCCTTGAGTTTAGGATTGAACTAAGTTAATTCATGGCCCTATACTGGTTCAGATTAACTTGTAATAATCCTAAAAGAGCTAATAGCTCTTATGCATGACACAATTAGGAAGGAATCCTAAATTGATATTCACTTAACACTAAACACAGTACAAAACAATTCTAAATTATTATCTAGACAGGTAAACCCGATCACAGTTCTAATCATAATAACATGATGACACTGTTCTAATTATTATCCAGTTTCAGTTCAATCATCTGATTCAAATCACAATACAGGATAACACTGCTCTAATCAAGATTAAACAAATTGTCACTTTAGATACTTCTTAGTCAATCTAGAGAAGGATAGTAACAGTCAAAGAATGAGCGAGGATAGACGAAGAAACGGAAAGAGAGAAAGGAAAGAAAAGAAATTACTGAAACAACCTAAAAGAAATGATTGACATGAGATTCGGTCTTAAAATGAAATCCAGAATCTTTTACCACAAGAATTCCTAAAATGATTAATCAAGATTCAAATAATGAAAACATAATCAAACTATTGTGCGGATTCAACACACGAGACAGGAATACTCACACTTGATCGATTTAATGCAACAAATATGGAAAACAGTGAAAGACAACAAACAAATATGGACTTAGAACGATGACATATTCATGATTATTTTTTACAGAAGAGAAATATGAAACGGGGAAGTACCAGTTGAAGGAAACTTGGCCGGAAAAGTTGAAGGTCGTCGGACCTTGGCTGGACCCGGTAGGGTTTGAAAATGAATCAAACCCTCATGAATCGATTGCCATAGTCAAGAGAAATCGACCCATGAAGGTCTGAGCCATTGAGTGTCTCTAAATCCGCTGGGGAGTAATTTTTGGGTTTTCAGATTCTTAGATCTGAATTTGACGCAAATCGATTGGATTTTTAGGGAAACTAGCAAAGGGAGGTGATAGAGGGGATGATGGTGATCGCCTGGTAAAATTTTGGGCTGGATTGGAGAAGCTCCGCCCCCGGCAGGCGATTTCCAGTTGGCGGATATGGGTGGGGACACGGCGGAGGCCGGCAGAGGCTTCAGAGAGAGGATAGAGACGGAAGGGGTGGGGTTTAAACTTTGGTGGAATGAGGGGGGTGGGGTTCCGTTCGGACATATATATATATTAAATGAATAATTAGTTCCCAGTTGTTGGATCTGGGAAGATCAACGGCTGGAATTAGTTTACTTATTCTAAAACGGGGTCGTTTGGGTAATGGACGGGTTAGGCGGGTTGTGGGGTATTTGGGCCTGGGTCAATGCGGGTAGTGAGAGGGATTTTAGGCCTGGGCAATTCTAGCCCAGGTCCGAATTTTGCCTCTTTTACATCTAGTTAATTAACTTTAATTATGTTAACACCTAATGAAAATGTAGTAATTAATTCTAAACTCAATTTTCCTAATTAAGGTTAATTGATAAGGTAATTAAGAATGAAGCAATTAATTTAAAAACTTCTAAACACTCAAAGGGTAAGTTTCACAATTTTGTTAAAAAGAAATAATCAAATCAAGACATTAACATTTACATACTTTATATTAAAAAAATAGATTTATTTAAATGATAACTAAGGTTACGTACTTAATCATGCCATTTTAAATTATTTATGTATTTAAATGACGGATCATGGATATATAATGTAAAGAAATAAACTGGCAAATATTAAAAATTCAATAAAAATCCGTAAAACTAATTAATTTGATGAGATTTATAGGATTATACGATAGGTAAAAAATCACGTGCTCACAGCTGCCCCTCTTTGTTCGGAAACACGAAGAGTTTCCGGGCAAAGACAAAGTGAGCGACCATAAACGACTTTACCCATTCGTATGTTCCATTGTGAAGCGTTTTTGAAAGGTTTGACCGACCCCGGCTTCAAAGGTTGCCTACATATCCTTGGCTATAAAGGTATCATGTCAGTGTAGTTCTGGAAGTTTTGGTAGCTGGGACAACCGAGTAACTGTGGTTTCACCGCGGTTGCTGCTGTTACTGCTGCTAATCTCTTTATTACACCCAAGTACAAAACGAAGGACTAACTAAAACCTATCAGCTGCTAAATTACAAGAACCCTATCTAGAACTTGGTCTTGAGTCTAGATCTTTTACTGACTCTGGCCTGGATCATGATGCTTGTTAGTCGCAGGTGTTGGTTTTGTCTTGTAGTTCCTCGGATCAAAGCAGGACATACTGGACGGATGACTTCAATCTCATCCTAAATAGTCCACATCTTCCCTGTTTGTGCACTTTTGGATTCAATCTTCTCTTTCTTCTTTTTTATTTTGTTATTTTGGATCAAAACTTCTTCTTTGGTCATCTCTAGTTCCAATGTTCTAGAAACGCAATCTGCACAAAATCAAAACAAACGAACAAAATTTTCTGCCCCAGTTTTCACTAGGAAAATTTTGTGAGTTATTGTAATAAAATCTATGCTATTTTATTATTGAAAGTAATAAAAGGCCAGGACATGTGTACCGGGAGTGAATGCAGAATAGGGAGGTGGATGCCCTATGCCTAAAAGGTGAAATCAACTAGGGGTTGGAGACCTTATGTTGGAAAGATCGACAGGTCATGATGTCGTCAAGAAGAGATCACCAGGTCATGCCGGTGTCTGGGGAAGGATCAACAGGTTATGTTGTTGTCACAAAAGAGATCACTGGGTTATGACAATGCCTGGAGATAATCAACAGGTTATGATGTTGTCAGGAAGATCACCAGGTTATGCCGGTGTCAGGGGAGGTCAACAGGTTATGCTGTTGCCTGGGGAAAAGAGATCACTGGGGTTATGCCAGTTTCTGGAGAAGAAACGATCACCGGGTTATGCTGGTGTCTGGAAAGGTCAAATGGTCATGGTGTTTCTTGAAATAGAGATCACTGGACTATGCCAGTGTCTGAAAATGATCAACAGGTTATGCTGTTGTCAGGAAAATCACCAGGTTATACCAGTGTCTGGAAAGGTCAACAGGTCATGTTGTTGCCTGAAAAAGAGATCACTAGGTTATGCCAATGTCTGAAGATGATCAACAGGTTATGCTGTTGTCAGGAAAATCACCAGGTTATACCAGTGTCTGGAAAGGTCAACAGGTCATGTTGTTGCCTGAAAAAGAGATCACTAGGTTATGCCAATGTCTGAAGATGATCAACATGTTATGCTTTTGTCAGGAAGATCACCAGGTTATGCTGGTGTCTGGAAATGTCAACAGGTCATGTTGTTTCCTGAAATAGAGATCACTGGGTTATGCCAGTGTCTGAAGATGATCAACAGGTTATGCTGTTGTCAGGAAGATCGCTAGGTTATGCTGGTGTCTGGAAAGGTCAACAGGTCATGTTGTTGCCTGACAAAGAGATCACTGGGTTATGCTACTGTCTGAAGATGATCAACAGGTTATGCTGTTGTCAAGAAGATCGCCAGGTTATGCCGGTGTCTGGAAAGGTCAACAGGTCCTGTTGTTGCCTGAAAAAGAGATCACTGGGTTATGCCAGTGTCTGAAGATGATCAACATGTTATGCTGTTGTTAGGAAGATCACCAGGTTATGCCGGTGTCTGGAGAGGTCAACAGGTTATGCTATTGCCTGGAAGAGGGAGTGATCAACAGGTTATGCTGTTGTCAGAAAAAGAAGAGATCACCAGGTTATGCTGGTGTCTGCTCGGGTGCGGGACCCTATGTTGGCATCAACTAAGGACTGGGATATCCTTGGTTGGAAAATTTTTGGCTAGGGGTTGAGGACCCTATGTTACTTTACGGTTGCATCATATTCAACTGCATTTCTTCCTTTTTTATATATATGCGGGAAAAGATTTTTTTTTTTTTGAGGAAACTTCCCTTTCTTTTGGAGTCAATGCCGCAGAGCTCCTTCTAGCTCTTGAGCAATTCCTTTTGATCGCACCTGCTTTTTGTACGGTTGCTTTTGCACCTGTTTTCCTATTTTTCAAACAAAGAAAGATTTGTTAGTTTGAAACGGTGGTTGGTTTTGCAGCTTTGATTTTCAACTGCTTGGTCTCAGTTCTTTTGATGAAGATCTCAACCATTTGCTTGCTTGTTTGCTTGTTGGGGATTGGGTTTCATCTCTAATCCCAGGGGCCTTCGCTTTCCAGATTTTGCCATGGCGATCGGTCACATGGGNGGGGGGAGTTTTGGCCCCTCAAATTCTGCTGCGACGGTTAGTCGCGTGGGACTTAACCTTTCCAACTTTATTTCGCCTTTATTGGATTTTCATTCCTAACTTTTCTTCCAACTGTTACTTTGGGTCATTTGGAATATTTCGACTTTTCAAACCCTGCCAAGATGGTTAGCCACGTGGGAATCAAATTTTCAACTTCATTCGTCTTTCTAGGAACTTTAATCATTTTCTCGTTTCAAGGGTTTTGAGTTTGAAGTATCGGCCGCTATGGCCAGTCGAGACCGACTCGATGCCTCTGACGAGGCTGGGTGCCTTTCGCATGTTAGCCCGTGTCAAATGAGAGCCCTGTAAATCAGTCTTGCCATTTTTTCTTTGCCTTAGTTTCGGGACAAAGTTAGACCGAAAGAGATTCAAAAAGAAAAATAAATGATAAAATGGACAATGAATTTAAAAAAAGGTGTCCCTTTCGGGGAAAGGGAAGAAGGACTTATCTGGAGTGCATGCGAGCTTCAATGAACATGACATACCCTTTGGACTGGATGCCCGGTCTGTGTAAACCGTCCGACTCTCAGAAATTCATCACAACTATCACCTCAAGATTGAGAAACCTTGCCCCGGACTATGTCCATATCAGTGATCCATTATCCTTTTCGATTAGTGGTGCCCTTTGCGGATTTTCACCGACTAACCTCTCTCATTTCTCTTCTTGTCGTCTCCTTGTAGTGCTCTTTGCGAGTTTTCACTAACAAGACTCTCTCGTTTTTAATTTCTCTACTCATCGTCGCCTTACAGTGCCCGTGTGGGTATTCACCGATAAGACTCTCTCATTTTAATTTCTCTCATTGCGCGTATCAGCTCCAAACAACTGTATCCTCCAATTTTGGACATCTTTGTCAACTGATTGGAAGGACTTGAACAAGGTTTTGGTCTAAAGAAATTGTATTGAATTACAACGTTGGAACCCCTCCGGCGACACATTGCTGAATCTTAACACTTGACCCAGCTTAAACTCTTGGGGCAATGTGAATTTTTATTTTGGTGTGACTGAACCCCAGGGAGAGGCTGCCTACGTATCCTTTCGGAATCAAGTCGAACGTAGTTCAGGAAACTTTTGTTGTTGTTTGTTTTTTTTCAACATTTCTTTTTCTCCAGTAACACTTTCGGGTTCCAAAGAGGGTAATCAAAGAAGAGTAACCGGCTCAAAGGGTTTGCAAAAGGGTTAATGCTGTTTGGGTAGCGAGAATGAAAGCCTTCGTCATCCCAACCGGAGAACATTTGCAAATATATAGAGGATCAAACATAGTACCTTTTGACGGCATCTGCATTGACAGCCGTTTCGGGGTCATTTCCTTTGATGTCCCCCAGGTATAACGCTCCTTTTGGTAGCAATTTCCTTATGATGTATGGACCTTTCCAGTTTGGGGTGAAATTTCCTTTTGCTTCTTCGTGGTGTGGGTGGATACGTCTTAAAACGAGTTGCCCTACTTCGAAGTTCCTAGGTCGCACTTTCTTGTTGTAAAAGCGGGCCATTCTTTGCTGGTATAATTGTCCGTGGCACACTGCAGCCATTCTTTTCTCATCAATCAGACTTAATTGCTCCAGTCGTGTCTTGACCCACTCATTGTCTTCAATTTCTGCTTCGACAATAACCCGAAGGGAAGGAATTTCGACTTCAGCGGGTATTACGGCTTCAGTGCCATAAACCAATAGGTAAGGGGTAGATCCAACCGATGTACGTGCGGTCGTGCGATACCCCAACAATGGAAAAGGCAACTTTTCATGCCATTGTCTGGATGTTTGAATCGTTTTCTTGAGAATTTTCTTGATGTTTTTATTTGCTGCTTCAACGACGCCATTTGCTTTGGGCCGGTAAGGGGTCGAGTTTCAGTGTGTTATCTAGAACTGTTCACATACCTCCCTCATCAATTTACTGTTTAGATTTGCGGATTGTCGGTAATGATAGTTTTTGGGATACCAAAACGACAGATGATATTAGCATGCACGAAATCCACCACCACTTTCTTAGTGACAGCTTTGAACGTGACTACCTCGACCCATTTTGTGAAATAGTCGATAGCAACCAAAATGAATTTGTGCCCGTTTGAGGCCCTTGGCTCGATTGGCCCAATGACATCCATTCCCCAATCAACAAATGGCCAGGGTTCCAACACAGGATGCAGTTCTGAAGGTGGCGCATGGATTAGGTCGCCATGTATTTGACACTTATGGTACTTCCAGACGAAACCTAAACAATCTTTCTCCATGGTCATCCAATAATATCCAGCCCGCAAGATCATCTTCGCGAGGACGTACCCATTCATGTGGGGGACGCATACTCCTGAATGGACCTCACCCATTCTACACATCTTAATAGATTTAGATCGGGAGTCCTTTTATACAGTACTTCCCCACTTAGGAAGAAACTGCTAGCGAGCCTTCAGATGGTTCTCTTTTGGTCTCCGTTCGCCTGCTCGGGATATTCTCTTGTCTTCAAAAATCTTTTAATATCATGATACCATGGTGGGACATTGGGTTCTACTTCGACCGTGTTGCAATAACCATGTCTTTCCTTGATTTTGATCTCCAATGGGTCTATGCAAACATTACCTGGATAGGGCAGCATTACAGCTAGGGTGGCCAGCTCATCAGCTAACTCATTGTGGCACCGAAGAATATATCTGAACTCAACGTCTTTAAATCGCTTACTAAGATTCTCCACATGCTGTCTGTAGGGGAGGAGTTTAACATCCCGAGTTTCCCACTCTCCCTGAGCTTTCTTAATGATCAAGTCGGAGTCTCCTATGATCAACAACTCTTCTACATCCATGTCAATGGCCATGTTCCTGCCCATTATACAAGCTTCATATTTGGCAGTATTGTATGTGCAGAAGAAACAGAGGCGGGCCGTAGCAGGGTAGTGTTGCCCTGTTGGTGAAATCAAGATTGCCCCTATCCCAATACCTTTCGCATTGGCTGATCCGTCGAAGAACATTTTCCAGGTGCGGGCGCCTTCCGAGATTACTTCAACAGAGTTGATCTCTTCATCCGGAAAATAAGTTCGGAAGGGCTGGTATTCATCATCAACCGAATTTTCAGCTAGATGATCGGCCAATGCCTGAGATTTCATAGATGTGCGAGTGGCATAGACAATATCGAATTCCGTGAGCAAGATTTGCCATTTCTCTAATCTCTCGGTGGGCATTAGCTTTTGGAATATGTATTTCAAAGGATCCAGCCTCGTGATGAGATAGGTGGTATAAGCCAATAAATAATGTCGGAGCTTCTGAGCAACCCAAGTTATAGCGCAGCGAGTCCTTTCTAATTGAGAATACTTGGCTTCGTAGCTTGTAAACTTCTTGCTTAAGTAGTAAATGGCCTGCTCTTTCTTTCCCATTACGTCGTGTTGCCCGAGAACACACCCAAAGGAGTTTTCTAGCACCGTCAGGTATAGGAACAGAGGTCTCCCTGGTTCTGGTGGGACTAGCACTGGAGGATTCGACAGATATTCTTTGATCTTGTCAAAAGCGTTCTGGCACTCGTCTGTCCATTTGATGGCCGCATCATTTTTCAATAGCTTTAATATAGGCTCGCATGTGGAGGTCAACTGAGTGATGAACCTGCTTATGTAATTCAACCTACCCAACAGACTAATGACTTCCTTCTTGGTTCTTGGGGGAGGGAGATCCCGAATAGATTTTATCTTTGTTGGGTCCAGCTCGATGCCCCGTCGACTGACTACAAATCCCAGTAATTTTCCGGATGGAACTCCGAAAGCGCATTTGGCTGGGTTTAATTTCAAATTATATCTGCGCAGGCGTTCGAAGAATTTCCTCTAATGCTGCACATGGTCACTTTGGGTTCTGGACTTAATGATCACATCATCCACGTACACCTCAATCTCCTAATGCATCATGTCATGAAATATGGCGGTCATGGCCTTCATATAAGTCGCCCCAACGTTCTTTAAACAAAACGGCATGACCGGGTAACAGTATGTTCCCCAGGGTGTAGTGAAGGCTGTCTTTTCTGCATCCTCTTCATCCATCAACACCTGGTGATATCCGGCATAGCAATCGACAAAATACTGTACCTCGTGTTTGGCACAACTTTCAACTAGGATGTGTATGTTCGGAAGTGGAAAATTATCTTTGCGACTGGCTTTATTCAGATCCCGGTAATCGACACAGACTCGGACCTTTCCGTTCTTTTTAGGCACTGGAACCACATTGGCCAGCCAGGTGGTGTATTGGACCACTCGGATTACTCCAGCCTTTAGTTATTTAGCGACTTCTTCTTTGATCTTGTCACTCATGTCTGTTTTAAATTTCTTCTGCTTTTGTTGGACAGGTGGATTACCGGGGCAGGTTGGCAATTTGTGTACCACCAAGTTCATACTTAGTCCGGGCATGTCGTCGTAGGACTAAGAAAGTACGTCTTTGAATTCATATAGGATTTGAATCAAGGCGTCTCTTGTCTTTTCATCCATGTGGACGCTTATCATGGTTTCTCGAATCCCTTATTCATTGCCCAAGTTAACGGGTTCCGTTTCGTTTAAGTTTGGCTTAGGCTTATTGTCGAAATGTTCCAATTCTCGATTTATTTCCCTAAAAGCCTCTTCTTCGTCATATTCCAGTTCTTGATTCATTATTTCGTGGTTAGACGACGTATTAAGATCAGAGCACGAAGTCTGCAAGCATGACATGTTTTTTAAAGCCGCATTATTAGGACTGAAAAAGTAAGAAAAGTAAAAAAAAATCAGAAAGAATAGTAGACGATGAAATTTTGATTTCATTTCATTGAATTTGAACATAGGAGGGTTTACATCGAAATTTAAAGGCAAGAATTTAAAAAAAAAACTTGAGTTACACCCTGAAATTACTCATAGTGCAGAGAGGTTGGCAAAAGCTAAACTACCGGGACTCCCGCCTGACGGGGAATGAAGTAGCCTCCCAATTTTGCAACTTGGCGTCAGGCCCCATATATTATACTTCGGCAATGCTGGAGCCCTCTCCTGGTTGGACCATATGGGCCTCATACAACATCTACCTCATTGCTCCGCATATTTCTTCTATTTCTTCGGCCGTGAAAACCTCTTCCTCTTCCTCCACGTACTTTGGCTTGACAAATGATGCGGTGATGTGTGGGATCGGCTGAGGAAATAACCAACCATTTTTCTTGCGTTGGTCAGCCCATTGTTCATCGTCGGGGGTAGCTTGAAGCCCTATGCCAAAAAACTTTTTATTGGTAGGCAAAGTGACGGGTTCTTTAATGCCTTGCAAGGACACCCCGAGCACTTTTTCAGGTGTGTACCCATGTTTGATCATGTCGTTGGAGACCATAATTGAAGAGTTTGATAGGAAGGGTTGACGACACAGGGTTCCTTCCTCATGCTGGTCCGTAACCACAATCTCGAAAGCCTGGTGACTATGTGCTCGCTGCCCTCTCTTGCTTCCAGGCATGGGTCTAATGGGTCCCTGTAAATAGATTGCTCGTCTTCCCCATGGACCACGATTTCCTGGTCCTCATATTCGAACTTAACCATCTGGTGGAGAGTAGATGGCACTGCCCCTGCCGCATGGATCCAAGGCCTTCCCAGGAGATAATTGTAGGAGGTATCCATATCCATGACCTGGAATGTCACTTCGAAATCTACAGGGCCGATTGTCAAGACCAAATAAATCTCCCCGATCGTGTCTCTCTTGATACCATCGAATGCACGGACGCCCAGCAAGAATTGATCCAGAATTCTTGAGTAAGGATACTTAAAACTCCCAAAAATCAGAGTCTAAAGTAAAAGTAGTAGAAGCTGAGAACTAGACCATGTATATGTGAACTTGATTCCAAGGGAAATCAGATTTCTTCTTTGTTTTTTCTATTAATACTTTTTTTTTTGAATTTTTTTTTTTATGAATCAAAAAATATTTTGATTCTTTCTGTATTTTCAGAATGTATTAGCAGCTAAGAGAAATTGAAAGAATGTTCTTTTTAGTAACCAAAAAATCCTCCTTGTCTAAAGGGAGGGGGGTCTATTTATAGGAGACTTGGGAATGAGATATCCTTTGGTATATTCCTAATTCATTAGGCTGAAGAGGGTACATGTACAGCTGTCCACCCTATCCTGTTGGGATAGCTGCTCCTTTCCAGAATATTCCAGCCTTAGAAAAGATCTTTCTACCCTTAAAAATCTGATTTCCTAATCTACATTACTTGTTGTACCCCTTGGAGTCCCTGAATTTACCATTGGATAATCAAGGTTAAACTCACTTGGGTTATTTTTTAACTCTAATTACCTAACCCTAGCTATGTTCTTTAGTCATCCATGAGTTGTTCTTAATTATGGTTGAGTCAAACTAGTTAAAGGTTAATTGATTAAATGCCTAAAGATAGTTTTCATACTAATTATCTATGTTTAAGTTAAAAAAAAAGTGGGTCAATCAATTTAATTCCTTAACTTAAACTAACTGATTTAGTTAAGTTAATCCAATTTGATTACCTAAAATCAGAGGCTTAACCAATTATTAAACCTAGGTTTAAATTAATTAATCGATCAGTTTAACTAGGCTTAATTAAGGTTAGTCAACTCATTTTTCTTAACTTAGGCTAAATGATTTGTTCAGTTAATGAAACCTAAATTAATTATCTTAAACATAATTTTAATACTTAGTTAATTGTCTAAGAGACTATTAACCTAAGTTAAACAAGTGTATTTTAGGAGGTTATCACTAATTAGGGTAGCCTTGAGTTTAAGATTGAACTAAGTTAATTCATGGCCCTGCACTGGTTCAGATTAACTAGTAATAATCCTAAAAGAGCTAATAGCTCTTATGCATGACAAAATTAGGAAGGAATCCTAAATTGATATTCAGTTAACACAAAACAGATTCAATAATCAAAGCAAAGAAAGGCGGAGATCAAGTTTCAGTTCAATCAGCACAAAACAATTCCAAATTATTATCTAGACAGGTAAACTCGATCATTGTTCTAATAATAATAACATGATGACACTGTTCTAATTATTATCTAGTTTCAGTTCAATCATCTTATTCAAATCGCAATACGGGATAACACTGCTCTAATGAAGATTAAACAAATTGTCATTTTAGATTCTTCTTATTCAATCTAGAGCAGGATAGTAACAGTCAAACAATGAGCGGGGATAGACGAAGAAAACAGAAAGAGAGAAAGAAAAAAGAAAGAAAAGAAATTACTGAAACAACCTAAAAGAAATGATTGACATAGATTCGGTCTTAAAAATGAAATCCAGAATCTTTTACCACAAGAATTCCTAAACTGATTAATCAAGATTCAAATAATGAAAACATAATCAAACTATTGTGCGGATTCAACACACGAGACAGGAATACTCACACTTGATCGATTCAATGCAACAAATATGGAAAACAGTGAAAGACAACAAAGAAATATGGATTTAGAACGATGACATATTCATGATGATTTTTTACAGAAGAGAAATCAGAAACGGGGAAGTACCAGTTGAAGCAAACTTGGCCGGAAAATTTCAAGGTCGTCGGACCTTGGCCGGACCCCGGTAGGGTTTGAAAATGAATCAAACCCTCATGAATCGATTGCCCTAGTCAAGAGAAATCGACCCATGAATGTCTGAGCCACTGAGTGTCTCTAAATGCGCTGGGGAGTAATTTTTGGGTTTTCAGATTCTTAGATCTGAATTTGATGCAAATCGATTCGGTTTTTAGGGAAACTAGAAATGGGAAGTGATAGAGGAGACGATGGTGATCGCCTGGTAAAAGTTTGGGCTGGTTTGGAGAAGCATCGCCGTCGGCAGGCGATTTTCGATCGGCGGAGATGGGTGGGGAAACGGCAGAGGCCAGCGGAGGCTTCAGAGAGAGGATAGAGACGGAAGGGGTGGGGGTTAAACTTTATGGAATGAGGGGGGTGGGGTTCACTTCGGACATATATATATTAAATAAATAATTAGTTCCCAGCCGTTGGATCTGGGAAGATCAACGGTTGGGATTAGTTTACTTATTCTAAAACGGGGTCGTTTGGGTAATGGAGGGATCAGGCGGGTGGTGGGGTATTTGGGCCTGGGTCAATGTGGGTAATGAGAGGGATTTTGGGCCTGGGCAATTCTAGCCCAGGTCCGAATTTTGCCTATTTTACATCTAGTTAATTAACTCTAATTATGTTAAAACCTAATAAAAATATAGTAATTAATTCTAAACTCAATTTTCCTAATTAAGGTTAATTGATAAGTTAATTAAGAGTGAAGCAATTAATTTAAAAACTTCTAAACACTCAAAGGGCATGTTTCACAATTTTGTTAAAAAGAAATAATCAAATCAAGACATTAACATTAACATACTTTATATTAAACAATTAGATTTATTTAAATAATAACTAAGGTTACGTGCTTAATCATGCCATTTTAAATTATTTATGTATTTAAATGACAGATCATGGATATGTAATGTAAAGAAATAAACTGGCAAATATTAAAAATTCAATAAAAATCCGTAAAACTAATTAATTTAGTGAGATTTATAGGATTATACGATAGGTAAAAAATCATGTGCTCACAGCGTGTTTCTTCCATCATTGACAGTATTTGAAGGTGTTAGAACGGGTCTTTGTTTGATAACATGTTTATTACCGACATTGGGTGGCTTGGGCAGCTGCTGTGATTTGAATTTATTGCTACTAGTGATCGAGATAGGTGGTATATCATGTGATTTCATCTTTAGTATGGCTCTGGTTGGATACAACTTGTTCAAGCTTATACAGTGTGTGGATGCGTGATTTTTATCTTGTGGATAAGTTCGGATGTGGGAATATTGATTCTAAGTCTTAAGGGTTAGGTTGGATGAAGAGGAATTCGAATGTGTTGTGTTATCATATCTATGCTGGATAGGGTGTCGTGGGATCACCCCGAGTATGCGCGTGGTAAGGTTATCCGGTGATTTGATGGCTTTTGGAACAACTCTTGGCACGTTCGAGGACGAACGTTTTTTTAATAGGAAGAGAATGTAACGACCCGATCGGTCGTTCCGAGAGTTTTATCCCCATTTCCTCCATTTCTGCTTCCTTGTGTGTCGTTCAGATCTTTTATGTTGTGTTGGGTTGGTTAGCTCGGATTCAGAGTGATTCTTGGAGAGAAATGAGACATTTAGTCTCTTAAGTTTGATATTTAGTTAGAAAAGTCAACCAAAAGTTGACTTATAAGTAAATGATCTCAGAATTTGACTTTTACGGTCTGGATAGTTTCGTTAGAAGATTTTGGACTTAGGAGTGAGTTCGGAATGTTATTCGGAGGTCCGTGGTAGAATTAGGCTTGAATTGACAAAATTGGATTTTTGGCAATTTTCGATCGGTAGTGGAAAATTTGTTATCGGAGTCGGAATGGAATTCCGGAAGTTGGAATAGTTGTAGTGTCGTTTGTGATGTATGTGCAAAATTTCAGGTCATTCGGATGTGGTTTGGTATATTTCAGCATCATTGGCGGAATTTAGAAGTTTAGAAATCCTTAGGCTTGAATTCGGGGTTAATTTAGTGTTTTGGTGTTGTTTTGGGTGTTCCGAAGGTTTGAATAAGTTCGTATAGGCATATGTGATGTGTTGGTATATTTGGTTGAGGCCCCGCGGGGCTCGGGATGATGTCGGGTGGTTAACAGAGAAGTTGGGAGTGGAATTTTGCAGCTGAAGTTGCTGCTTCTGATGTGTCCGCACCTGCGGAGTGAGAACCGCAGGTGCGATGATCGCAGATGCGAGAAGCAACCGCAAATGCGGAATTTTTCGCAGGAGCGTAGGATTTGACAGCACCTACAAGGTCGCATGTGCGAGGCATGGGGCGCAGGTGCAAAAACTGGGAGATAAGTGAAAAGTCACCGGTGCGGTCCCGCAGGTGCGCGAATTGGGTCGCAGGTGCAGAGATGCCTGGGCAGAATGGTATAAAAGGCCTCTTCGCGAATTTTTCTTATTTCCACCATTTTTGAAGATGGGTTTTGAGCTTTTGGGGTGATGTTTTAGGAGAGATTCAAGGGTTATCAGTGAGATTCGGGGTGATTTGAGGATGAGTCAAGTGGCAAGGGCATCACGGAGTAGATTTTTATCTGGTTTGAGTTAAGTAACGCTTTCAAACTTGGTTCTGAGGGTTCGAAACCCTGAACTACGTGTATGTGATTAGTATTGGGTGACGCACATGCCATGTGAAAGGCTTGCACCGTGAGACTTGTGACTTGGTTCATTCCATGGCACCGTTTATTAGTTCTCTCTTGTTGATATTTGTGCTTCTATCAATGTGACTGATGTGAACATACAAGAAATCATGCTAAATACTATGGTAAGGCTTCACACTGATACTGTTAAGTCCCGAGCAATCGTCTTAATGAAAACATGCTAGAAATCATGATAGATATTATGTTAAAGCTTCACGCAGATGTTGTTGAGACCCGAGTGGTCGTTTATTGCTGTCATCTCATGTGTGTCATTGATATTATATACTCAATCATGTCATTGAATATCATATCATGTCTGAGTCTCCGTAATTGTTGTTTTGTACATTATATCATTGATTCGGGCTAGTTCATGCATTGTGAGCCCATGTGAGCGAGACTGGAGAATGATGACTGAGTAAGGCCGAGAGCATGATATTGAGTGACAAATATGGGATCGGGCTACACGCTGCAGCATGTTATATTGGTTATGCCTGGATCTAGCTTATTTTAGCGCTTGGGTTGTAGGAGCCCCTCTGGAGTCTGTAACACACTCCCATTGAGCGTAGTGATATTTGAGTGATGGATCTTCCCTAGACATGGATCTTGTTCGAAGTGTTTATATTTGGAGATGGATCTTCTCCATGAGGCTGGATTGGCCTGTTTCCTGAGCCACTGATGTCAGTGATGTTTTTATGTATTATGGGATGGATCTTCCATGGGCCATTGAACCATATACACTACCGAGTGGTTGTGAGGTGTATCATTATCTGGAGATGGATCTTCTCTATAGGGCTGGATCGGCCTTCCTCAGTATTGAGTGACTTCTGTATAATGTGAATATATTTAGGGATGAATCTTTCCTGGGCCATGCGAGCCATATACAGTACTGAGTGGATGAGAATTTGAGAGTGGGAGCACATTGTGCATTTCATACTTTTGATGCATTGGCATGTAGAATAAGTTGGGTTATATATATGTTAAACTGTTCGGAACGGTACTTATCTTATCACTTTGAGCTGTCTAGTTAATTGAAAGCATGCCTAAATTTATGTACATTGATTCTGTCATAAATGTGGAGGTTTAGTCCGTCACTACCTCTCAGCCCACAGTTTGGACTTGTCACTTACTGAGTTGCTGTACTCACGTTACCCCCTGCACCTTGTGTGCAGATTCAGGTATCCCAGATCACGATAGTTCCAGTTGATCGTTTGTTGCGGTTCATCTTCGGAGAAAGCGAGGTAGTTTCTTGGCGATCGCACACCCGCATTTCCCCTTCCCTATGTTCCTTTGTGTATGTTGTTAGTTATTTCTTAGAAAATTGTTGTCTTGATGTATTTTGGCACAGTTGTAGTATGGCTCATGATTTAGTGACACCAGATTTTGGGATTTCTATTTTATTACAGCATTTTGGGTTTGATTTTATCTTTTATTTCGGTTTTCCTCTTATGAAAACGGGTGATATTTAAATATTGTTATGATAGGTATCTAATTGGTTAAGAGTTCGGCTTTCCTAGTTCCATGATAGGCGCCATCACGACCGGGTTGGTTTTGGGGTCGTGGCAAGTTGGTATCAGTGCCTAGGTTACATAGGTCTCATGAGTCATGAGTAGGTTTAGTAGAGTCTTGCGGATCAGTATGGAGATGTCTGTACTCATGAACCGATTAGTCAAAGCCTGAACATCTAAAGCAAGCGGTCGCTCTCCGACTGGTATATAAGCAAGACTACCCATGCTGGCTGACTTTCGGCTCAAAGCATCGGCCACCACATTGGCCTTCCCCGGATGATATAAGATGGTAATGTCATAGTCCTTCAATAGCTCTAACTATCTCCTCTGCCTCATATTCAACTCTTTCTGCTTGAACATATACTGCAAACACTTATGATCCGTAAACACCTCACATGGCACACCATACAGATAATGCCTCCAGATCTTCAACGCATGAACAACAGTTGCTAACTCCAAATCATGAAATGGATAGTTCTTCTCATGAACCTTCAACTGACGTGAAGCATAGGCTATAACCTTGCCATCATGCATCAACATTGCACCAAGTCCCACCCGTTAAGCATCACAATACACTGTATAAGGCCTTGAACCCATGGGAAAAACTAACACTGGTGTCGTGGTCAAGGCTGTCTTGAGCTTCTGAAAGCTCGCCTCACACTCATCTGACCACCTGAATGGGGCGCTCTTCTGCGTCAACTTGGTCATCGGGGCTGCAATAGATTAAAAGTCCTCCACAAACCGGCGATAATAACCTGCTAAGCCCAAGAAACTCCGAATCTCTGTAGCTGGGGTGGGTCTAGGCCAATCTATGACTGCTGAAATCTTTTTGGGATCCACCTGAATACCCTATCCCGACACAACATGGCCCAGAAAAGCCACCTAACTCAACCATAACTCAAACTTAGAAAATTTGGCATACAACTGACTATCCCTCAAAGTCTGGAGGACAACTTGAAGGTGCTGCTCATGCTCCTCACGGCTACGGGAGTAAATCAAAATATCATCAATAAAAACAATCACAAATGAGTCCAAATAGGGCCTGAACACTCAGTTCATCAACTCCATATAAGCAGTGGGGCCATTTGTCAACCCAAATAACATCACCAAGAACTCATAATGCCCATAGCGAGTGCAAAAGGCTATCTTAGGGACATCAGACGCCCTAATCCTCAACTGATGGTACCCAGATCTCAAGTCTATTTTGGAAAACACTGTAACACCCTAAAGCTGGTCAAATAAATCATCAATCCTCGACAGAGGCTACTTATTATTAATAGTAACCTTGTTCAATTGCCGGTAGTCAATACACATCCTCATTGAGCCATCTTTCTTCTTAACAATCAACACTAGGGCACCCCAAGGAGAAACACTAGGCCTGATAAAGCTTTTATCCAACAAATCCTGCAACTGATCCTTCAAATCCTTCAGCTCTGGCGGGGCCATACGATATGGCGGAGTATGAATGGGCTGAGTGCCCGGAGCCAACTCAATATAAAAGTCAATATCTCTGTCGGGTGGCATACCCGGCAGGTCAGTAGGGAATACGTCTGGGAACTCACGAACCACGGGCACAGACTTCATAGAAGGAACCTCGGCACTAGAATCACAAACATATGCTAAATAGGCCAAACAACCCTTCTCGACCATCGCCGAGCCTTCATATATGAAATAACTCTACCAGAAGAATGACTAGGAGTCCTTCTCCACTCCAATCGAGGTACTCCCGGTAAGGCCAAGGTCATAGTCTTGGCATGACAATCCAAAATAGCATGGTAGGGAGATAACCAATCCATCCCCAAGATGACATCTAAATCAACCATATCAAGAAGCAAGAGATCTACATGAGCCTCTAGACCACCAATAACCACTAAGCATGAACGGTAGGCTCGATCTACCATAATAGAATCACCCACCGGTGTAGATACATATACAGGAGTACTCAGGGAATCACGGGGCATAATCATACAAAGAGCAAAATATGAAGACACATAGGAGAATGTAGACCCCGGATAAAATAAAATCGAAGCATCTCTACTGCAAACTGAAACCATACCTGTAATGACTGAATCAGAGGCCTCAGCCTCAAGCCTGGCAGGAATAGATAGCATAGCATCGGGGCGGAGCCCCTCCAACATGAACATCTTTGGGTCGACCTACTACGGGCTGACCTCTACCTCTCATAGCCTGTCCTCCACCACTAACTGACTATCCTCCACCTCTGGCACCTCGACCTCCACCCCTAGCTGGCTGAGGGGGTGGGGGTGCACCTAATGCGAGAATCATAGCACGGGAGCCCGGATACTGAGAACTACCAGAAGCTCAGGGGAACTACCTAACAATGTGCCCTGGATCACCACAAGATTAACAAGCCCTCTGCTGCTGAGACTGCTGGCCCTGAAACTGTCCATGTTGACAAAAATAACCACCCTGAAAGCTCTCAAGCGGCAGTGCACTGATAGGAGCTGGTGGTGCACTACGGGATACCTGGAGTGCTGACTGGAATGCTCTAGGAGGATGACCTCTGACAAAATAATATCTGCCTCCAGATGAGGCATCACTGAATTGGCCGAAATGACGAGGTCTCTTGTCAGACCCCTCACCCTGCCCGGTGATAAGACCATCTCAATACGCCTGGCCACATCGATCGCCTCCTGAAATGAGATGTCGGTACCTGTCTCCCTCGCCGCCTGAAGTCTAATAGGCCGAGCTAGACCTCAATAAACCTCTTCACCCTCTCACGATCAGTGGGGAGTATCATGATAGCATTTCGGGCCAGGGTAATGAACCTGGTCTCATACTGTGTAACAGTCACAAATCCCTGCTGGAGGCACTCAAACTGTCTCCGAAGATCCTCCCTCTGAGTAACTGGAAGAAACTTCCCCAAGAATAACTCGGAGAACTGAGCCCAAGTCAAAGGCGAAAACCCAGCTGGTCTAGTCAAGCAGTAGTCCCTCCACAAAGTCTTGGCGGTACCAGAAAGACGGAATGTAGCAAAATCAACTCCATTTGACTCCACGATGCCCATGTTCCGAAGAACCTCGTAGCAACTGTACAAGAAATCCTGGGTATCCTCTGGTGGTGCACCAGTAAATGTAGTAGGAAAAATCTTGGTGAACCGATCCAATCTCCACATAGCATCGGCAGACATAGTTGCTCCCTGGACTTCCTGTGCCACAATACCCGGCTTCTGCTCCAGCCGTCTGAGGTGCTGGAGTCTGGAACTGAGAAGCCAACTGTTCTGGTGTGCGGGTAGCAGGAGTCTGGGTCCCTCCCCCAGCCTGAGAGATAGATGGTGCAGCAGGAAGAAGACCGGCCTGAGCCACGCTCTCCATAAGGCCCACTAAGCGGAGCTGAGTGTCCTGAAGGATCGGGGTGGCAATGAACCCCTCTGGGACATGAGCTAGTCCGACCGGAACTGTTCGAGTAGGAATATCCTCAGCAACCTCTACCAGAGGATCCTCTACGTGTGCCTTCTGCTCTAGGTTGCGCCCTGGCTCTACCTCGGCCTCTAGAACGACCTCGGCCTCTAGTAGGAGCTGCAATGGGAGGATCGGGCTGGTGATCGGTAGATGATGAAGCACGCATTCTCATCATGTGCGAAAGAATAGAATAAAAACGCAGTCAGCATTTTGAACTCAAATCGCACGACAGAGAAGAAAAGATGTGAAGTTATTTCCTAACTTTTTAGCCGCTAGGGATAAGTACAGACGTCTCCATACCGATCCCTCAGACTCTACCAAGTTTTTCTGTGAATTTTGAGACCTAAGCAACCTAGAGATCTGATACCAACTTGTCAGGACCCGAAATCACACTGTCGGGACCGTGATGGCATCTAATGTCGAACCCGCTAGAAAAGCCAACGTTCTGGTTAACATGCTTATTTCCTTATTATTAGGCCTTAAATGAAAAAGCGATAATCGAGAACAAGTTTTAAATAACAATGCGGAAGCTATGAAATGTAACATCTCAAGTATCTGATACTACAAAAATCCTTAGTAATACCCCAGAACTGGTACCACAAATCCACGAACTGTCTAAAAATACTAAAAACAAAGTCTGAATAAACAATACAACCATCTCAGAAATACAAGAGAAGACAGAAAGAGAAGGAATGAGGTAGGAGGTGACGCCAAGGCCTGCGGACGCCTGCATGACTACCTCAGTGTTTCCTGTGGACTGAAGGATACTCTCTCGATCACTGTCCACCGGGTCCGGTATTGTAATCTGCACAACATAAAGAAGTGAAGTGTAGCATCACTACAACCGACCCCATGTACTGAGTAATTCCCGAGCCTAACCTCGGCGAACTAGTGACGAGGCTAGGACACGACAAATAATGAACTCCTGTGAAATTCAATAATATATAGCAAAAAATAACGGCATGAGGTAAACAGTTAAGTACAAATACGGGGATTGTGGTACAAAGGGGAAAACACTTATTGAATAACAGAACAAGGCAACCGTCTAAGTATCAAAATAACAACAGAGAACAAACAAGTGCACAACTTCACCCTTCGTGCTTTACTCTCGTTCTCACCAAAACATGTGCACGACATTACCCTTCGTGCTTTTACCTCACAATATCATGGCACGACATTATCCTTCATGCTTTAATCTAATATCATGGCACGGCATCACCCTTCGTGCTTTTACCTCACAATATCATGGCACGGCATTATCCTTCGTGCGTTATCTCTCATATCATAGCACGGCATCACCCTTCGTGCTTTTAAATATAAAATCATGGCACGGCATCACCCTTCGTTGTTTACACTCTCATCCTCACAATGAAATATATAAATACACGGCATCACCCTTCGTGTTTTACACTCTTCCTCACCCAAACAATATCCAGAACAACAATTTGGCAAGTAAGAACCATAATACAAACCATAATTTAAAACATCCTGGCAAGGGAACAATAATGGAAATATCACCGTCCCGGCAAGGGACATAGCTATAACCAATCTCATTGAATGTACAACATAACCAAATAATCCTCAACCGAACAATAATCAACAGTTTTCACATTCAAGTATTTCCAATAATTGAATAATCTCCAAAATGAAATCTACTACATAACACAGTGAATATCGAAGAAACACACTTGTAATATCAAAACCGACTCACGGGCATGCTTGACATCAAAATATAGGTACTCGTCACCTCACCTATACATTGAACATGGAACAACAAGTAGCACATATGACCCAACACCTATTCCCTCAAGCTAAGGTTAGGCCAAACACTTACCTCGACTCCAAGAATCCAAATCAAGCCTCTAGCACAGCTTTCCCTTTTGATACCGACTCCGTAACAATCGTATATAGACATAATTGACTCAATAACATCAATAAATGCTAAACAAATCAATTTCAATGCTTAATTATAGATTTCCCGACATTCTTCTCAAAAATCCAAAAGTCGACCCCGGGCCCGCTTTGTCCAAACATGAGGTTCGGACCAAAACCCGATCACTCATTCACCCACGAGCCCGAATATATAATTTGTTGTGAAATTTGACCCCAAAACGAGTTTAAAAAATAATTAAAATCCCTAACTCTACCCAAATCCCTAATTTTCTACCTTAAATCCCATGTTTTTTAGGCCTAAAATCTAATGGGTGTTAATGAAAATGGAAGAAAACAAGGTTAGAATTATTTACCTAAGAGGTTATGGTGATGAAGCTCTTCAAAATTTTCCTATGGGGTGTGGAGAAGAAGGAGTTTATGAAAAATGGCCAAATTGCCGTATAAATGTTCTGTTTTGGGACAAAATAAATCACACGGCGAATTTGTCTTACACGATCGCGACAGGCCTACTGTGATCGCGTAGAGTACTAAACCTGGTCCATCGCGATCGTGACCAAGTGACCACGTTCGCGTAAAGGACTAGCTAGCTAGCTCCACATTTGCACTACGCGTTCGCGTGAGTCCCTTTGCGTTCGCGTAGAGCACTTTCCCAAGGCTCCGCGATCACGACCAAGGCTCTGCGTTCGCGTAGGGAAAAATCTTACCTCTACCTATTTTCACATCGCGGTCGCGTAACTTGCACTGCGATCGCGAAGGTCTAAGACCTGAACACCAGAAACCAGCATTTGACACAAGATTTTTCTAGGTTTTCTCACCCCGACACCTACCCGAAACTCACCCGAGCCCTCGGGGCTCCAAACCAATTATGCACACAACCTCAAAAACATCCTACGGACCTATTCGTGTAATCAAATCACCAAGATAACATCATAAATCGAATTAAACCTCAAAATCAATGAAATTCTTTTAAACTTCCTAAACTTCTAAATTTTCCATTTTTTATCTGAATCACGTCAAACTAAGTCCGTTCTTACCAAATTTCACAGATAACACATATAGGTCATATCGAACCTGTACCGAGCTCCGGAACCCACATACGAGTCTGATACCATAGGTTTCACATCAAATTTCATTTTCAAAAACCTTTATACTTTTCAGAAAATAATTTTCTTTAAAAATTCATTTCTCGGACTTGGGACCTCGGAATTCAACTCCGGGTATATGCCTAAGTCCCATACTTACCTACGGACCCTCTGGATCCCTCAAATCACGGATCCGGGTCTGTTTTCCAAAAATGTTGACCAAAGTCAACTTTATTCAAATTTCAACACAAAAATATCATTTTTATTAGTTTTTCACATAACGGCTTCCCGGCTACACGCCCGGGCTGTGCACGCAAATTGAAGTGATATATAAGGAGGTTTTCATGACCTCAGATCACAGAAATAGCTAGGAATATACGGGATGACCTTTGGGTGATCACAATTATACATTACATTCTAACTGTAACAGGTATAATATAAGTTTCAATTTTCAATAAAGAGTTGATGCAACATGTCTTATTATTCTTTTGTTTTAAATTTTGAAGGGGAACCAACGGACTACGTTAATGTAGGTGATTCAAACAATGACTTCATATTTGAAAAAAGGGAAGTTACACTTGATAACTTTGAGCTACCAGAGAACTTAGTTTGAGCTGCCAGAGAACTTCTCCCAGATTGTTAAGTTCAGCGAGCTTAATGAAAATGAAACAACCTCTGTGCATCAAGGAAGAACAAGGAATCCTGGAAAGCTTGCCCGATCACCCTTTCTCCCTTTTATAGTTCTGGGGGGAGAACTTCTCTTGGACCTCCAATTTTCCTCATCAAGCATCCATTTACTGGGGTTATTGGCGAAGATGTTGATCCTGATTTGTTGAAAGAATTCAACAAGTGGTTATACTTTGGTACCGATACAGTTTTAAAGAGGTTAGTTTTTACAATTTGTTCATATTTTAGAGTGCATTCATCTTTTGGTTTCCACTTGAATCTACATATTTATTGTAATTTCTATGTGTTTAAATAGGAGGAATGCGCCTTATTCTATAAAAGATAACAAGCTTAAGCCATGGTATGATCTTGTAGTGGTTTTATACTTTGGCACATCTCGGGCAAGTCCTCAACGACTCGGTAAACACATACCCTGTCAGAATTTAATGACTAGCTGTAGTATTCTACCATCTCCAGATTTTGTAGTTTTTTGTTGAAAAATTATAGTTAAATTGTATGAAGCATTGAGAACTAATGAAATCTATTTTTATGCAGCATTTTGATGTTATTTTATACTATTTGAGAAAGAAAGGAAAGTATGATCCTCAAAACAAGATACGATTTACAACCACTGATTGTATGTTCAAGACTAGAATTGAACAAATTTATCAGAGGTACATCAATGCTCCTGCCGAAAAGAAGATTGTTATTGTCAAACCCCAAGACGTCGTATCAAAATACATATTTGGGTACAATTTACTCACAAATGTTGCATGGGATAAAGTTGATTTTGTGATTATGCCCATAAACATTGTGAAAAATTTTCATTGATTGTTGGTTGTGTTTGACATTGCCGATAGGATTCTATACGTTTATGATTCTATGGTCTTATCACAAAATCACAACATTGTTGAATGTGTCGTCAACACGTTTGTTGTTATGATCCCCCTCTACTTGTCATGTACCAACTTATATGGAAAGCATCCAGACATAAACTTCAAGACCACAACGGCATACATTGAAAAAGGTGTACCCTCTTGATATTCAGTGGTTGGTCGGTGAGATACCCCAGTAAAAAGAGGGATCACTATATGAAAAAGCTTATTTTCCTTCTATCTATTTAACAGACTTTTTCTTACACTGAATGCTAAATATCTTCCCTAATTTCTTTTTGCAGTGACTGTGGTGTATACGTTTCTGGCATTTCTAGAATATGCTAGGATTAGAGAGCTAACTGTTTCAAAGGAAGACCTTTATGATATTGATCAACATCGTAGACGATATGGATCGCTACTTTGGGATTATGCTAGGAAGAAGCAAGATACTGGTGCAATTAGTGAGAGTGAGGTGACTGGTAGATTAGCAAGAAGAAAAAGTGCACCAGCTGTGAATGAGAGAACATAAGTCTGGAAGAAGAAGAATTAGTTGCACTTTTCTGTAGAAAATTGTAGTTATATTGTTTAGTTGTAGTTGTTTTCGTAGTAAAGTTGTAGACAAATTGTTATCTAAGAACAAGTAAATTGTAGCAGATTTGTGCTACAATTGTTTTACCTTATGTTTTGTTATTTTATCCAGGGTACTACTACTTAGAGTAGGAAACATCTATTTTTTTTTGTTGAAATTTGTTAGTACTTTCTTTACAACTTAACTACAATTATGTATTATAGATACAAAAAATATATAATCCAATCAAGTTATGAAAGAATGAAATCAATACACTCTGTAATTAAACAAAACAAATACAAACCAATTGCATTGAGAGTTGAAAATATTTCATTATAGGAAACAACCTTTTATTCAATTTATCAACACAATTACACCTCAACTATACTTCTCCTGAACCCCTCAACACAATTATCAAAAAATCTTGTGACCTTATCAAATTTTACTTCCTCTTGGGAGTATTCTTGCAAGATCTTTTGTTATGACCTTCTATTCCGCAGTTTCCACATGAAACCTTGTACTTCTTTGCATTTACTTCATCATACGGTTTGTATCTTTGTTTTGAGGCCTTCCTAACTGTCTTTTCCCGATAGGTGGCATTACAACTTCTTCGGCTATATGTTGTGGCACATTCCATTTGCTTTCAGCAGGCAACGGGTCTACTGGTATTTCATAAGGATGCAAAAGGCTCTCCCTCATATAATAAGAAGAACAATAGTTTTCATAAGACCCATTCCTGTTCCTCAAAGCCGCCAAAGCATGTGCACAAGGAATTTCATAAATCTTGAATTGTCCACAACTACATCTCTTATTTTGAAGACAAACAATATAGCGCTTCACACCATCTATCACTGTATGAATGCGATCTGTTGAAACCCTCACCTACAATTTCATTACAAAAACACAACAAGTTGTCAAGAGCATATACAAAATAACTACAATTATTCAACATTTTGTCTACAATGACCGTATGTATTTAGTTTGATAGAATCATAGATCTGATGTTATTGGATATAGCTTACTCTCAGCTTGTGCGATAATGTCCTATTGTCCTCCAACTCTTTGTTGTATTTTTTCCCAAGGTATGTGAATGTACTGTTTGCTTTTAATAACTTTTCATTAGTCCAACGTTCAAGAAGAGTCCTCATGTAATCTAATAGTTCTACTATGGGAAGCTCTCTTGCATCTTTTGTTACCGCATTTAATGACCCTGCAATATTTGATGTCATCGTCCAGGTTCTGTTCACCCTAGCATGTACTCGAGATCATCTGTGATAGGAAATATCGTATAGGTATGCTTTAACACACGTGTCGATCTCTTCAATCTTTGACTTTCTTTCATTAAATTCATCAACCGTGTATGATCGTGACGTGGCAAAGTACAATTCGCTTAACATTAGATGACCCTTCTTGAACTTTGACCTTATATTTGTCCAAATATGCCACATGCAAGCATAATGCAGCATGCCGGTATAAAATATAGATGTTGTCTTCAAGATACTCTCATTCCCATCCGAAACAACACACATATTTGGTGTTTCCCCATATGCATGTTTTAATTTCTCAAAAAACCACTTCCATGATGCGTCATTTTCTGAATTAACAACAATGTATGCCAGTGGTAATATGCTACCTATCACAGGTGGCAAAAAGAAATTCCATTTCCATAATAAAACTAGAGAAGAAAAAAAAATACATACAAAAAATAAATTTACAACAATATTTCTACAATTATTCTACAATACCTACTGCATCCATTGTGCTAGCTGTTAGTGTTATTCCCATGTATGCCGACTTAAAGAAGGTCCCATCAATTACTACAACTGATCTACAATATTCCCAACCCTTGATTGACGTACTAAGTGCAAATAATGCGTACAGGAAACAGTCATCGTCAGTCTTCTGCAATTTAACTACCGACCCCAGATAAGTCTTCTCCAGAATAAACAAATAACTTGGAAATCGATTGTGGGAGTCACCAAGATGACCTCTCAAAAATTCCAAATCCTTTTCCTTTGATCTCCAAGCTTTCATGTATGTTAAATTCATACCGTGTTCAGACAACATATCAATTTGTATGTCTTTTAGTGTGTAAATTGTCTTAGGATCCACATATTTTGGTATAACCATGCTGCCAACTACCATGGCAGTAGGTTTGCGTTGTATGTATGTATTTTCCATCAAAGAGCATGTGTACAAGCTGTTGAATTTTCGAACCTTGAACAATGTTGAATCATTTATGCTGGTGGACAGGAAGTGTCATGTACAATTGTCCCCAACACATACCAGGCAGTAGCTACAGAATAAAAACAATTGAAAGAATGTTATGAAAAATGTAGCTACAAGATAATAGGTTTTTTAAGCATAAAAATCTTATATTTAATAATTTATATACAAAAAAACTACAAATTATCTACAATTTGTATATATGATATTACAAACTATACAATAAAAATACAAATAAACTACAAATTAAACAAAGATATGATTTTTGACCATTGAATTGTTCCTACCTTCTTGCGCTAGATCTTTTCACCCTAAATTAAAACTTGTTCATGACAGAATAGTGCTTCATTGCACTGGCACTTGTTTGATTGCCTTTTTAGACTTGGCCTACTTCAATAACATGTGGCGTATGTTCTGTTATGATGATACTTTTATATTCCACTATTGCCGGAGTTGTTGGCATATAAATCAAATTTAATGTTCAAGATGAACCTGGAATCAATTAAAGCTAACTACAGTTCAAACATACATTGTAGATAGTTTGTAGTAAAATTGTAGAACACGTGAAATTAAATACTTCTATATTCATAATAGTTGAAGTACACTTGTTATGTAGTTTTTTTTGGTAGAAATATCTGTAGAAAAAGTGCAGAACACATGAAATATAAACAAACATCACCACTGATATACCTGCAATTATGTTCGAATTAGAGATACTGCATTCCAAATTGAAATCACGCTTTGTTATACATAGCGGATACATTCTTAATATTTTGTTTTCCTATTTCATTTCTATGTATACTCAAACTCCCATATCTTTCCAAATTTCCATTGGAGGACAATGTTCGTTGATAATGTATTTGATTTCGATAATTTTTTCTGATGTATCGATCATTAGATGCTCCGTGATTGAATAATTCAATTGACTATAATTTAAATCATCGCTGACTACAATTCTATCAACATTAAAATATCTATATCTACCAAAGCTATCCCAATTACCATTTATCTTACGAATTGTCATAACCCAAAATCGCACGCGGGTCGTGATGGCGCCCAACACCGGGGTCAGGCAATCCAACAGTTGCTTACTAGTGAAGTTTTCCTTATTAACGTACCAACCCCACATGTTGCCCAAAGTTTTACACTTAACTTATTTAAAATAGAAGCGGAAGCATTTATCAATTTGAATACATACAGCCAAAATGGGTGTGATCCAATGCATATATATATATACAGTCCCAAAATTGAATCTACTAAGTGTGTGCCAGGAACTAGTGTCACAAGTCAATGGGCGACTAGTAGACTATACAAAAGAAGATACAAGAGGTACTGCTGTCTGAAAGGATATAGACATAAATAAACAAAAGATAACTCCATAGCATAGCTGGGAATCGCCAAGGGAGGCAGCTCACCGTGGAGTCAGGTCCGGAATATGTCAAGCTTCGGATAACTAGAACCACCAGCCCCAGAACCTGTACAGTTAAGTGCAGAAGTGCAGTATGAGTACATAAACATATATATATGTACCCAGTGAGTATCCCGCCTAACCTGGAAGAGGTAGTGACGAGAAGTCAACATGACATCCACTAAGGTCCAACAATATAATTTAACAGAATGTAATAAAGCGGTAGGCATGTAAGGAAGTGAAGCAACATGCATATAGGTAAGATACTGAAATCCAGGAAGAATACTGAGGATAAATAAAATAATTACCACTTCACTTTTTCCCAAATATCTGTCAAATCAATTTCATGAAATTTAATAACAAATAAAACATATGCATGCAGGGTAAGGACAACCGGCCGGATTCACAGGATAGCCACGCTCATGCACTGCCGAAGGATCGACCGGCCCGTACCAAAAGTGCACCTCACAAGCTCTCTATGCACTTCCAAAGGATTGATCGGCCCATCCCAAAAGTGCATCTCTCAACCTGTCTACGCACTGCCGAAGGATCGATCGGCCCGTCCCAAAAGTGCGTCTCTCAATCTCTCCATGCACTTCCTAGGGATCGACCGGCCTGTGACAAAAGTGCATCTTTCAATCTCTCTACGCACTGTCGAAGGATCGATCGGCCCGTCCCAAAAGTGCTCCTCTCAATAGAGTGGGGGAAATCACACTCCGCTCGCGGTATACAGTTTGTGAAGCGGTCGAATGCACATACATTATTCTTTTTTTTTTGAAAGAGAATGCCTTTCCATAATCAAATTTCTTACAAGGTTTTCTCAAATTTCATAACTTCGGGAATGTAAACAACATGAAATGTAAATTCAGCACGCGTATAGTTCATATCAAATAAAACACAAGGCATGATGTGGTCCTAACTACCCGAACATAATAGAAATAGTCTCTACGTGCAGACTCTCGTCACTTTGTACGCACGTAGCCCCCACAAATTATGACATATAGCATTTAAATCACCTAGGGGGACAATTCCCCCTTACAAAGTTAGCAAGGAGACTCACCTCGTGTAGAATCTACCCCTCGGACCAAGGATGCGCCCGAATCTCCGAACTCTACACCTGAAGACTCGCAACTAGTCAAATACAGTATAATAACATCAACGCATGCTAAAAATAGGGAAATTATCCTAATTTTTTCCATAATTCAACATTCTTGAGAAATTCCCAAAATCCAACCTCAGCGCATGCTCGGATTCAAATAATTCTCGAAGGGAACATTCACCCAAAGCCTAAGGATCATTAATATACAATTCTTACTTGATTTCATAGCCAATTCACAGAAAAATTCTCGAATTATCACAAGTTCTAGGTTACTACCCAAATTCTTGATTTTTGCACTAATTTATGTAATTAATTAAGCTAGAAATCCATGCATGAAGCTAATTTTTGAGTAAAATTTACTTACCTTAAAAGACCAGGTCGTTAGCCCATTGACAATGGAGGAAATCGCCCAAGGAAGAAGAAAGAAATGAGAAAAATGAGTTTAAAATAGAAAACACTACCTGGAATGTTATTTCGCACCTGCGGATCCAGGACCGCACATGCGGTCTCGCACATGCGAGAGAAATCTCGCACCTGCAAAAATGGACTGGGGAGCCTGGGCCCGCGCCTGCTGAATGGAGATCGCACATGCGGCTCCGCTCCTGCGGAATATTGTCCGCACCTGCGTTAATTGGCTAGTCAACTGGGGGATTGCACCTGCGATGCTGGGGACCGCAGGAGCAGTCCCGCTCCTACGACTGGGCAACCGCACCTACGGTCACACCCGAACAGCTGTACCAGCAGCTATGTTTTTGCTGGTTTTTAGACCCGTTAGGTGCCCGGGAGGCACCTGGGCCCACCCGAGCCCTAGTCTAAATATACCAACGAGTCCCGAATCATGATACAGACTCGCTCGAGCATTCGGAACCCCCAAAACAACGCTAAAACTCGAAATCACACCTACAAACCCCAAGAACCAAACTAGGAATTTCAAGGTTTCTAGACTTTGCTCACAACGCACTGAACCTACCTATACAACTCGGAATGACACCAAATTTTGGAGGCAAGTCATAATTAACATAATAGAACTATTCCCTGTGTCGGAATTTCGTTCGGACCTCGATAACACAAAAACACATCCCAAACCAAAATATGAACTTAAGGAACTTCTTATTTCAATATTGGGCGCCGAAATGCCCCTGGTTCATCAGAAACCCAATCCAAACATACGCCCAGGTCCGAAATCATCACACGAAGCTACCGGAACCAACAAAACTCGATTCCGAGGTCGTTTATCCAAAATGTTGACCGAAGTCAAACTTGGCCTTAAAGGCCAACCTTAAGGAACCAATTGTTCCTATTGCACCCTAAACACCTCCGAATCCCGGACCACCAGTCCCCGCAAGTCATAAATCACAAAAAGCCGCTATGAGAAGTTTCATTTAGGGGAATGGGGTCTGATAACGCAAAACGACCGGTCGGGTTGTTATATTCTCCACCTTTTAAACAAACGTTCGTCCTCAAACGGGTCTAGAAGAATAAGTGTGGATATCTGCTCTGCATGTTCTCCTCGGACACCCAGGTCTCCTCCTTAAATGGTTGGCCCCTCCACAGGACCTTTACGGCAGAAACTCTCTTGGACCTCAACTGACGTTCCTGCCTATCAATAATAGGAACTGGTTCCTCCTCGTAGTCCAATCTCTCATCCAACTGAATAGTGCTGAAATCGACCATATGAGAGAAGTCGGCGTGGTCCCTCCGGAGCATGGATACATGAAAAACTGGGTGAACTCCTGATAAACTGGGAGGCAAGGCTAGCTCATAAGCAACCTCCACCACTCGCCTCAACACCTCGAATGGACCTATAAACCTTGGCATCCGCTTACCCTTCTTCCCAAAACTCGTAATACCCTTCATAGGCGAGACTTTCAACAGGACCCTATCTCCCTCTATAAATGATACATCACGCGCCCTCTGATCCGCATAACTCTTCTGTATGGACTGTGCTGTACGGAGCCTCCCCTTAATCAACTTCACTTTCTCCAAGGCAACCCTCACCAGGTCAGTGCCATATAACTTAGCCTCGCCAGGCTCAAACCACCCGATAGGAGAACGACATCTCCGACCATAACAAAGCCTCAAATGGTGCCATATCAATGCTGGACTGTTAACTATTATTGTAAGCAAACTCGGCCAAAGGCAAGAACCCCCGTGATTGATCACACATGCCTTGAGCATGTCCTCCAATATCTGAAATGTACGCTCTGACTGACCATTAGTCTGAGGGTGAAATGATGTGCTGAGGTCTATCTAGGGTCCCATATCACTATAAAATGCTCTCCAGAAGTGCGAGGTTAACTGAGGACCTCGGTCTGATATAATGGACACCGACACACCATGCAATCGGACTATCTCCCGAATGTAGATCTGGGCCAACCTCTCAGATGTATAAGTGGAGCCACCGGAATGAAATGCGCTGATTTGTTCAATCTATCCACAATGACCCAAACTGCATCAACCTTTCGCAAAGTCCGAGGAAAACCAACCACGAAGTCCATAGCAATGTGCTCCCATTTCCACTCCGAAATGGGCATCTGCTGAAGTAGGCCTCCTGGCCTCTGGTGCTCATACTTAACCTGTTGGCAATTAAGGCACCTAGTGACATACTGCACAATGTTCTTCTTCATTTGCCTCCACCAGAAATGCTGCTTCAGATCACGATATATCTTCGTAGCACCAGGGTGAATAAAATACCGAGAACTGTGTGCCTCATCTAGAATCCTCTCCCTCAGGCCATCAACATTAGGAACACATAAGCGGCCCTGAAGCCTCAGAACACCATCCTCGCCAATAGCAACCTCCTTGGCCCTACCCTGAACCACCGTCTCCCGAAGCTCTGCTAAGCACGGATCATGGAACTGTCGGACCTTAATCTCCCCCAATAACAAAGACTGTGCAACCACATGTGCCAAAACTCGACGAGGCTCTAAAAGATCTAATCTCACCAGGCGATTGGCCGAGGAGTGAATGTCCAAGGATAGAGGTCTCTGCTCTGCTGCAATATAAGCCAAGCTACCCATACTCTCAGCCTTCTTGCTCAAAGCATCTGCCACCACATTAGCCTTGCCTGGGGTGATAAAGAATGGTGATATCATAATCCTTCAACAACTCAAGCCATCTGCGCTGCCTCAAATTAAGATCCTCCTATTTGAATAAGTGGTTCAAGCTACGGTGGTCTGTAAGAACCTCACAGGACACTCCATACAAATAGTGCCTCCAAATCTTAAGAGCATCAACAATCGCCGCCAACTCCAAGTCGTGCACGTGGTAGTTATTCTCATGAATCTTCAGCTGGCGTAAAGCATAAGCAATAACTCTCCCCTCCTGCATCAGTACACACCCCAATCCAATGCGTGAAGCGCTGCAATATACTGTGTACATCCCAGAACCGGAAGGCAATACTAGAACTGGCGCTAAGGTCATTGTTGTCTTGAGCTTCTAAAAGGTCGCCTCACACTCGTCAGACCATCGAAACAGGGAATTCTTCTGAGTTAATCAAGTAATGGAGCTGCAATAGAAGAGAAACCCTCCACAAATCGGCGATAATAACCTGTTAGGCCCAAAAAGCTCCTGATCTCTGTAGCTGAAGTGGGACGCGACCAACTCTGAACTGCCTCGATCTTCTGAGGATCAACATTGATACCCTCTCCGGATACCACATGCCCCAAACATGCCAAGGAATCCAACCAAAACTCAAATTTGGAGAACTTAGCATATAGCTTCTGTTCTTGCAAAGTCTGGAGCACAACTCTCAAATGTTGCTCGTGCTCCCCCAGGCTACGAGAGTAAATTAAAATGTCATCAACGAAGACAATGACAAAGGAATCAATTTACGACCTGAACACCCTATTCATCAAGTCCATGAAGGCTGTTAGGGCATTAGTCAAGCCAAATGACATCACTATGAACTCATAATGGTCATATCTCGTACGAAAAGCAGTCTTCGGAACATCTGAAGCCCGAATCCTCAACTGATGATACCCCGATATCAAATAAATCTTAGAAAACGAACGAGCACTCTGCAACTGGTCAAAAAAATCATCGATGCGCGGCAAGGGATACTTATTCTTAATGGTGACTTTGTTCAACTGGAGGTAATCAATACACATCTGCATAGACCCATCCTTTTTCTTCACAAAAAAATTGGAGCACCCCACGGCTATACACTTGGTCTGATGAACCCCTTAGCTAAAAACTCCTCAAGCTGCTCCTTCAACTCTTTCACCTCTTTCAGAGCCATACGATATAGAGGAATGGATATAGGCTAGGTGCCTAGAGCTAAATCAATGCATAAGTCAATATCACGGTCAGGAGGCATGCCCGGAAGATCTGAAGGAAATACATCAGCATACTCTCGAACAAATAGCACGAATGAATCGTCGGAGACTCGGCGGTGGTGTCCCGCACATAACAAAAATAGGCTAGACAACCCTTCTCGACCATATGTCGAGCCTTCAAGAATGAAATAACCCGACTATTGAACTTGTTTGCCTTCATGTTAGAGTAACGACCTCAAATCTAGACTAGTCATGATGGCACCTATCGTGCAACTAGGCCATTCAAATCAACACTCAAATCGTAAATAATCTTTCATGTATATCATTACTAAACTGATAATCCATAAATGTTTCGTTTAATCATTTTAAAACAGATAAAGCCACACCAAATATTAAATACAACCCCAAGATACCAGAGTCATTGATCATGAACATCTACAGGAAATATACAACTCTGGAAAACAAACTCTATAATAGTAAGCAGGAGAGAGAACAGGGTTGCGGATGCGTGCAGCTACCTCGAAAAATCTCCGAGAAGTCTCTGGAACAGATACACAGCTCACTCTGCCCTAGCACCTGGATCTGCACACAAGGTGCAGGAAGTAATGTGAGTACGCCAACTCAGTAGTTATGAAGTCAAAAATATATGAAGTCAACATATAATCGAGTTATGAAGTCAAAAATATTCCCTCTTTAAACTCTGTCAAAAGCTTCAAATCTGCCCAAAAATGGTGAAAAGTGGGCTAAAAATCGCGGATATGGCTTTTTAAATACATTGCCTAGGTGTCCCAAAAATCCTCAGTGCGTTCGCGTCTCCAGGTATGTGTTCATGAAGCACAGGCAATTTCCCTTATACGCGTTCGCGTCCTCCCCACACGTTCGCACTGAGCAATATGTGCAGCCTCCCACGCACCTCTAATACCTACGCGTTCGCACAAGCCCATACGCGAACGCATTGGATAAAAAATCCCAACACCCCAAAACCACTCTATGCGAACGCGAGACCACCTCCGCGAACGCATAGGGTATTTCCTTCTGCAGCAAAAACACCAGAACAACTAACTCAAAAATCCAAAAGTCACTCTGTTAACCACCCGAAGCTCACCCGAGGCCCTCGGGACCTCAACCAAACATGCCAACACATCCTATAACCCTATTCAAACTTAGTAGAGCCTTCGAAACATCGAAAATAACGAAAACACCAAATTCACCTCGGATTCAAGCCTATGAACTTTGAAACTTCTAAATTTCGCCAATGATGCCGAAACCACCCAAAACACGTTCTATTGACCTGAAAATTTGCACACACGTCCAAAATGACACTACGAACCTTATCCAACTTCCGAAATTCCATTCCGACCCCGATAGCCTATTTTCCACTGCCGACTGGAAATTGCCAAAAACTCAATTTCGCCATTTGAAGCCTAATTCTACCCCGGACCTCAAAACCACATTCCGATCACACTCCTAAGCCCCAAATCACCTAACGAAGCTATCTGAGCCATACAATTCATATTCCAAGGTCGTTTACCTAATAGTCAACTCCCAGTTGACTTTTCTAACCATTAAGCCAACTTAAGAGACTAAGTGTCTCAGTTCTCACCAGGACCACTCCGAACCCGAACCAACAGACCCCACACATCATAATTAGGTTAATTAACACATGACAAAGCCGAAACAGGGAAAACGAGGCTAAACTCTCGGAATGACCTATCGGGTCATCACATTCTCCCCCACTTAAACATACGTTCGTCCTCGAACGTGCCCAGAGTTGTTCCAAGAACCACCAAAATTGCCATGTAATCTACCATGCACATACCCGGGGTGATCCCACGTCACCCTATCCCATATAGGTCCGATAGCACAACATAGCTGAAATTTTGCAATCCAATCTAATCTAAAAACCTTAGAACCAAATTTCAACTTCTGAAATAATATACAAGATCAAAATTCCACAACTATAAACTGAATAAGCCTGAACATGCTGTATCAAGCCATATCTGTAACCCAAGATGAAATCACATAATATACTGCATGGCTCAAAACAACCCAATACTGGTACATAACCTCTTATCAAGCAATGCCTCGCTCTAACATTTTCATATGTTGTCGTTGATGAAAGAAACACATAGAAACTAGTAACGATTCGTCCGATCAGCCAGTCATGGAGTTTCCCCTTTCTCCGACAGGAACTATAGCAGATTTCTAAGCCAACTTCTGATATCATCCTTCCAACCATACTGTAGTCAACTCTGGTAGTATTCATTCTAGGTCCAACACGACCACTCTGATGACATGACACACCAATACCATCCAAAGCCATAACCTGTGCAACTCGTGCATTCGATAGCAACACCCCACAAACTCAAATCATAGAAAAGATTCACACGAGAGGACTATCCTGCCATTAACAAGTGCCATAACAACACCATGCAAAGAGCCTGGCACACATCGCAAAATCAAAACACACGAATCTGACACCAAGGATCATACCTCTACCTAACTCCACAAAAATATGTGATCCCATCCAAATGCTAGTCCACATGAAATATTTCAAGCCACCTTTCCCAAAGTCAATAACCATGTGCAATTCGACATCAAGTACTCAAGCGCATTTCCATAACCACGAGGGAATCGTATGATACCATGCCACACAAACCAGAAAGAACATAACCAATACGTCTCAACCCCGCAATACCCAATTACTTACCTTACTCAATCCCTCTATAAAGCCCAAATAGAACCGCACCATATGTGCATATAACCAACAATCACAACTCCTCGCAATACCGAAAAGGTACTCATAGATCACTCCAGAACACGAATAAGCTCAAGGACAATCGAATGGTACATCCGTCAACAATAGCAATTTGGAGCCAACAATTCCGACCCGGTGCAGGACACACACCCATATGGAGCCTACCAATGAACCCTAAATCAACTTTGGTCACCCAAAATAGATAGATAACTTACTAAAAGTTCACAATGACTGATTAATGGTACATACTAAAATATGACTAGCTTTGCTCGCATATTCACAGTCCATAACCAGAAAATAACATATTTTTGAGAACTCTCAGTCTCGTAGATCATGAAGCGCACGAATCACCATATATGATCCCATTTCCATCGCTCGAATATATAACACCTCTAATAATCAATCATTCCAGGAGGGATCCCCTATAATTCTTCTGTGCCACCAAGCAAACTTGAAAATCAGCAGTCGATCCAAAAGGAGAGCGTCGCGATACCAATGAAGCACCCTTAACTCTACACATTGCCCTTTCTGAAATGTATACCCTCATCAAGCCACCCAATAGTAATATCTTCTACCTAGTCATCTGATATCGCCAATGTTACCTAAGAATTTTGACCTTCCTTCCAGAACTGAACTGTGACCTCACATATGCAAATCTCAACCCTACATAACATACCGCATATTCCATGCCATCTTATGATAAATATGAGAACTTCATGATCCCTTTCGAGCCACAAGAAACTACGTACCCAACTATCCAAGAACTTTCCATTAGATCCCATAAGAAGCAAAATCACTATACATCACTTGCATCTCACACCAGTAGAAAATATACATCTCTAACCGTGGTAGAACCCATCAGGAACTATCTGAATCCCATTGGTACATCACCAAACCGTCAGGACTGAATCCTTCAGACTCAACCAAGCTACGCAGGCCACCAAAAGTCAAGGAGCACTGCTAAGAAAAACATGTAAAAACTCATTACCTCATGAACACCCAAAGAACTAATTGTATCCCTTACCATGCCGATCCGACCTACTACCAAGTTGTCCTATTTATCGAAGTTCCTTCTGACTTACCTTCGAATTGGTACTTCTCCTTGCCACAATATCGCATTTCTCTCACCACACGAGATCCAACCATAAAACCATACCGTCTGAGGCTCATAAGTCGCTGAATACTCTCTCAAATATCCCCAAAAGTACCACATTCAAACTACTTACCCTGAAGAGACTTCCTGCAAACCTAAAGCCATTACCTTCACCTTCCTGATACTGATATGTAGAATCCATGATAATGTAGAAATGCCATAAGTCTTGACACCCTCCAATGTAAATCTCATTTCTAACCCAAAACATACCTTGAAGATTGCCAATTTCTATATTTAACCTTGAATCCGACAGAACCATTCTCGAGAGTCATCCACTCTACTCAAACCTCAATTAGACTAATCAAACGGACCGAACGACCTGTGCTCCATTAGCACTCCAACACCCCGGGAAGTAACCCCACCTTAATGCAACCAACTAAATTCCTGCCCCATGCACATTACATCCTTCATCAATAACAACTCAAGGCATTCCATGATTCTTTTACACCCATAAAGCATAACGCAACCCCTATCCAAAATTTCCTTTATTCAAGTCATTCTTGATCTCAACCCTCTACAAGTCATAACTGATTCACCAGTATACCTTGAACCGAACCCAACACATCACATGATCGTGCAACCAAATTATCATTAGTAGACTCCCCCACTTGGCTCAAAGCCATAGATCAAAACAAACAGTAAGTCATAGTGACCATATGCTAACACCGCCGCCATACCACAGTGAGATTCAACTAAATCCTTCATAAGCTCATATATAACTCAAACCATTTAACATCCCAAATCATCTCAAACCTCGCATTCACCATTGCAATAGCCGTGCCAACTCCCACAAGTGATCTAAAGTCAAATTGCAACATATATCAACTACAAGTAAAAGAGAACTTGCTACAAAACAACATAAGGATCACATAACCTCAGGACACCCCGGGGGAAATAGCCCCGGCTGCTTAGCCTCAAACTGATATCTCTCTATACACTTCCGAAGATCATAGCTATTACGCAATCGCTTTACCCTCATACATTAGAACAAACCAATGCCTACCATCGAGACATCACAATAAGCGGTATAAGAACTTGAAGCTGATGGCAGAACTAACACTGGAGCAGTGGTCAAAGAAATGTTGAGCTTCTGGAAGCTCTACCCACACACGCCTGACCACGTGGATACCCTCACTGGACATCACGTGTCCCAAGAATGCTACTGAACTGAGCCAAAATTCATACTTGGAGAACTTTGCATAGAGCTTCTCCTCTCTGAATCCTTATAATGCCATCCTTAAATACTGAGTATTCTACCCCTGGCTACGCGAGTACGCCAGGATGCTATCAATGAACACAATAATGAAGGAGTGCAATTACTGCTGGAATACACCGTTAATCAAATACATGGATGCTACTAGAGCATTGGTCAGCACAAAAGACATCACTAAACACTTATAACACAACAGGGAGGTCCACTTCCCTCCACAACTAAACTACATGAGGGGTCCTCCAATATACTCGCAACTCGAGGCTATATGCCCCCTCAAGAAAACAGTCAAATACTTAGTAGTTCTTGCTACGCCTCTTGCCAATCCTTTTGGTCACAATCAAACAACCTGAACACATCTAACCATCAAATCACCCTCACCACGTAGTCATCTAGTCACAAGATTACATCACTAAGAACACAAACCGACATATAAGTCCCCAAATGCACGTGCTCGCATAAACAAAATCTCAACACTCAAACCACAAACAAAATCCAGCCTCAAGACCCTCAGACTGGCCCATTAACAACATGCCAAAAATCATATCTCGTACCTCACCTAGGGAAATTTCAAGTCGTCGATGCACATCTGATACTGAGCGTTCACGTGCGCATTCGAATACATGAAAGGGATTCAAAGAGTTACGCCTTTTGCTGAACAAATGGATTCGCACGACAAGAATTTAAGAATGTGAGATTTTTCCTAAGGGTTCTGTAGCCTCTCAAAGATAAGTACAGACGTATCCGTACTGATCCGCAAGACTCTACTAAACCTGCTCATGACCGGTGAGTCCTATGTAACCAAGGCTATGATACCAACTTGTCACGACCCCAAATCTAGACTAGTCGTGATGGCGCCTATCGTGGAACTAGGCCAGCCAAATCAACACTCAAATCGTAAATAATCTTTCACCTATATCATTACTAAACTGATAATCCATAAATGTTTTGTTTAATCATTTTAAAACAGATAAAGTCACACTGAATATTAAATACAACCCCAAGATCCCGGAGTCACTGGTCATGAGCATCTACAGGAAATATACAACTCTGGAAAATAAACTCTATAATAGTAAGCAGATGAGAGAGCAGGGTTGCGGACGCGTGCATGTACCTCGCAAAATCCCCAAAAAGTCTCCGGAACAGATACACAACTCACTCTACCCTAGCACCTAGATCTGCACACAAGGTGCAGGGAGTAATGTGAGTATGCCAACTCAATAGTAATAAAAATAAATCAGGTCTGAGCAGTAAGAAACACATAAAGTCAAATCATCATTTCACAATAAGCACATTCTTTCTTTCCAACAGTGTACACATTAAATCATCACGCTAAAAAAAGCCAATGTCTGTAAAACTCTTTTCAAAAGTGCAATTTCCAACAATTTCAGAAAAATGTCCAAGAAGTTTAGTGTAAAATAATGAAATGAATCATAAGTATCCACTCAGGCAAAAACATGAAAAAGAAACTGCCCCTCGGGCTTAACATCACTCAGAATCAGCCCATCGGGCATACCTCACAGTCACTCATAATCAGCCCCTCGGGCAACCTCACAGTCACTCATAATCAGCCCCTTGGGCAACCTCAGAGTCACTCATACCTCCCAATCACTCGGCACTCGGCACTCGCACTCAGTAGGTACCTGTGGCCACTAGGGGTGTGTACAGACTCTGGAGGGGCTCCTACAACCCAAGCGCTAATATAAAGCAAGCTCGTGGCATAATCACGTAGGCTCTACTAGCGCTTACCTTTTTTGGCTGTAGGGTTTAGGTGGGGCCTCTAACATATCATAAACAATGTAACATGATGCGGCGTGCAGCCCGATCCCATAGCATCCTCACAACATAGTCCCTAGGACACTCTCAGTCAGAAATCTCTCAGAAAGCAACTCGGGCTATCGGTAAAACGGGGTACTCGACCCAAAATATCAGTTTGTATCTCAAAATAGTGTAAATAAGACTGAGTTTCAAAATCAGTTATACATAATATGGCTGACTATAAATCATAAGTCAACACAATGATGAATTGCAGTAAAAGCCCCCAAGGGGTCTAAACAGGCCGGCACAAGGCCCTAAATATGGCTTACAACCCAAACATAACAATAGTCTGAAAACACGATTTAACATATGATTTAAAAGAAAATACGCAACTCAATAGTTTCCACGGGAAGGAACAAGTCTAAATCCCTTGTCAGTGCACGCCACACAGTCGTCATCCAGCATGTGCGCCACTCCAAAAATAGTGAGAAAATACGAAGTCCGGGGTTTCATACCCTCAGGACAAGATTTACAGTCATTACTTACCTCACATCGGCCCGAAAATTACTCCGTGATATTCTTGGCCCTTGAATCGGCTCACAAATGATCCGAGTCTATCAAAATCATATTAGTAATAGCAAAATATGTTATGGAGACGAAATCCATTTGAAAATTATCAAAATTAGGCACAGTCCCCAATTTTGGCCAAACCCGACCTCCGGGCCCACATCTCAGAATTTGATAGAAATCAGAAAACCGGAATCCTTATTCTCCCACGAGTCCATACATACCAAGAACATCAAAATCGGACCACAATTGCCTTTTCAATTACTCAATTAAAGTCTCCAATTTTTCATGCCCTAACTTCCCCAATTTTGGGTTTAAATCCACTAATTTCAGGTTTAATCACTTAGAAATCAACATGGAATCAAGTTATGAAGTCAAAAATCTTACCTCCAAGTGTTCCTCCTTTGATTCCCTCTTTAAACTCTCTGAAAAGCTTCAAATTCGCCCAAAAATGGTGAAAAGTGGGCTAAAAATCGCGGATATGGCTTTTTAAATACACTGCCCAGGCGTCCCTAAAATCCTCAGTGTGTTCGCGTCTCTAGGTATGCGTTCGCGAAGCACAGACAATTTCCCTTATATGTGTTCGCGTCCTCCCCACACGTTCGTACAGAGCAATCTGTGCAGCCTCCCATGAGTCTCTAATACCTACGCGTTCACACAAGCCCATACGCGAACGCATTGTACAAAAATACCAAAACCCCTCTATGCGAACGCGAGACCACCTCCGTGAACGCATAGGGTATTCCCTTCTGCAGCAAAAACACCAGAACAGCTAACTCAAAAATCCAAAAGTCACTCTGTTAACCACCCGAAACTCACCCGAGGCCCTTGAGACCTCAACCAAACATGCCAACATATCCCATAACCTTATTCAAAATTAGTCGAGCCTTCAAAACAACTCAAAAACACCAAATTCACCTAGGATTCAAGCCTATGAACTTTGAAACATCTAAATTTCGTCAATGATGCCGAAACCACCCAAAACACGTCCGATTGACCTAAAAATTTGCACATACGTCCAAAATGACACTACGAACCTGCTCCAACTTCCAGAATTCCATTCCGATCCCGATAGCCTATTTTCCATTGCAGACCGAAGAATACCAAAAACTCAATTTCCCAATTTCAAGCCTAATTCTACTCCGGGCCTTAAAACCACATTCTGATCACACTCTTAAGCCCCAAATCATCTAAGGATGCTATCCGAGCCATAAAATTCTGATTCCGAGGTCGTTTACCTAATAGTCAACCTTGGTTGACTTTTAACTATTAAGCCAACTTAAGAGACTAAGTATCTCATTTCTCACGACGACCACTCCGAACCCAAACCAACCGACCCCACACATCATAATTAGGTTAATTAACACATGAGAAAGCTGAAACAGGGAAAACGGGGCTAAACTCTCGGAACGACTGATGGGGTCGTTACAGTTAGAGATCATGTTTAGGCTTTATTCATGCCCACGTTATTTGTACTCTGTCATAGAAATTATTGTACATGTTTACCTCAATCTCTATTGTTTTGCTGATATGTTGTGATACTTGATGTGGGTTGTGTCCCCTTATTTGTTGATGGTGGTGAGGCTATAGAGGCACATGACTGGGTGAGGCCGAGGGCATGGTTGTGAGTATATTAATACCATAGCGCGTGAGTTTTCCGTGTAGCACGGTTGACCGTGGGGGTCCAGGTATTTATACCATAGCGCGTGAGCTGTCCGCGTAGCAAGTGAGCTGGCAGTGCGGGTCCAGGTATTGATACCATAGCGTGTGAGTTGTTTGCGTAGCACGTGAACTGATCGTGCGGATCCAGGTATTGATATTGTAGCATGTGAGTTGTCCGTGCTTAGCGTATAGTGTATTGAGTGCTGAGTGCGAGTGATGGAGTGAAATTGATGTGAGGTTGCATTGACTTTTGCCGTTTCTGCATTATCTGTTAAATACCTTTGGCATTTACTAAGTTATGGGAATTTACCTATTTATTTATGTTATTGTTAAATTGTGAAAAATAAATAATTGGATTGTTTTGCTTGGCTCGTCACTACTACTCAGTTCCTTAGTTATTTCTGCTACTACTGAGTCAGTTGTACTCATACTACACCCTTCACTTTATGTGCAGATCCAGGTGAGTTAGAGCGCAGCGATCGTTGATCTGTAGCTTCCAGCGTCCACAGGACCTTGTCACTCCTTCTACCATATTCCTTTAGACAATAATATATCTTAGTTCATAGTTTTAGACCCTCGTGACTTAGTGACACATTGATGTTTGGGGCTAGCTTCCATATTTTTATATTAATCATACTTAGAATCGATTTAGTTTATAAGAAATTTAAATGTTGATATTGTTTTATTAATTTCATATAATGGATTTACTAGTAATTTTTAAAATAGGCTTGCCTAGTAACATGATAGGCGCCATCACGACCATGTTTGGATTTTGGGTCGTGACACCAATGTAGTGTATCTTTCTTATTACATCATCATAGGTAAGTGGGACAGAAGGGGCGTCATGAGATAACCAGAGTAAACATGAGGGAATACCCAACATAGAATGATCCAACCTGATATAGAAACTCATACCTGTGACATACAGGCCTATAAGGCCAATATTATCCATTATATACTTAAAATATAGGCCGACAAGGCCATACAAGTATCCATATGCATAACATCTGTCTACAAGCCTCTAAGAGTACATACTTATCATAAAGGTCGGGACAGGGTCCCGCTATACCAAACAATACACGTCTAAATCATACTTACCAAACAAGACACTCTTGAGCAAATCGAGTGCACCAATATCTTCCACTGAGCTGATAGCCTACTTGGAGAACTCTTGACCAGTTTATCGGGACCTGCGGGCATGAAACACAGCGTCTCCAAGCAAAAGGGACGTCAGTAAAAATAATGTACCGAGTATGTAAGGAATGAAAATCAGTAAATAATAGACATGAGAGAAACATGGAGTAAAAGACTCGACGTGTAAGTCTGAAAAGCTATGTGAATCATTTAATACTTATAATTTCATTCATATGCATGGTAATGTCATACCATGCTTGGGTATATGCATTCATAACATCATCAAGCCTCTGAGGGCATCACATCATATCATCTCGGCCAATGTGGGCAAATCATCAACGTATACCAGCTGATCAGGTGGTGGTAAGTATATAACACCGTAACCTTTTTCCATATCCCATATACATATATACGCGTATATAACGCCACCAGGTCACGGGTCAATGTGCATGTATAAATGATGCAATGCATGAGAAGTACGTCAACAAAATCTTTCGAAACGTCATAAGACTATTATGCCTCTAATTAATATTTTCAAATAAACTTTATCAACTTACGTATTTTCTGAGACCCATGAATAGACGATAGAACAATAAGACTTATGGGAAAACAAGAATATACGCATCTCTAGCAGTTTTACGAATAGAGTCATTTATGGAAATTATGCATTTTCTTGTTTCGTTTGTGTCGTATAGATCATGCCAAAAGAAAGAAGGGATATCCTTAACATACCTGAATCGATTCTCTTGGCAATTCCTCTAACTCACGTCTTTCGCGAAAACACGTGACGGTGGATCAAAGTAAGGGAAAATCTGTATGATATTCTTTGAGAAAGATTGCACTATACTCCCTTTGAATCGCAAAATCCTGTTGCTATAACATTACGTAGTTTCGTATGATTTGTGTAGCAAAATCTTGTTGCTAATCATCTAATCTCTTAAGAATGAGTTTCTGAAGTATTTTTTAAAGTTTTGTAGAGATTCCATAATGAATTAGAGAGGTCTCCTTTAATATTTGGGTGTGGGCCCCACTTGAACAATGAATAAGCCACAAAATCTTCTAATTGTGACATAAAGTTACATGATTAAGAGTCATATATAACTACACCTTTTGGCTACCATATTAGGAGGCTCTTAAGATTATCCATAATCTTAATTAATTAATCACTAATCTCTTGATTAACTTGATAATCTGTCACTATCCAATGACTAACCAATTACCCATATAATTGACAATTATTTCAAATTACTTAAAATACTACTCACTTTTAACACACTTTATACATCTTACTATCATGGTCATGTGGTACCTTGTATGGTACTAGTCCATAAATACAGGGTATTATCGCTCGGACCGTATTTTATCTCAAAATGAAAAGCTTCAACGAAACTCATTTTCTTCGATTTGCTTTACCCTCTCACCTCCTCGAACTTGTTTGAAATAACATAATACTTAAAATATCCAAATAATCTTGTCCTTGAACTTATGTCAATTATCTTACGACAAATTCAACGTACAAAACTACAGGGTGTAACATTGTCGTAATTTAATATTGCGGGGCATAATAAATCAGCCCACAAGTCGACCCCCCGACCAGCATCTCAGAATCCGATAAATTTCACAATAGTCGAACACCCATGCCGATACGAATTCAACCCCACTAAAATTATTAAATTCCTATACCAATTTGTCCCTTAAATCATCATTTTACAATTTGAAAGTTTTCATCAAAAATCCCCATTTTTCCTTAACTCAAAACACTAATTCAATGATAAAAATAAAGATGGAATCATGGAATATAATAAATTCTAGGTGAAGAACACTTATTCCAATGATTTACTTGAAAACCCCATGAAGAATTGCTTAAATGCGAGCTCTAGAACTCCAAAAATGTTAGAAAAGGCTAACCCTCGGAATAGAGTAATTTTATATTCTGCCCAGTGATAATGCAACGCGATCGCGGAATTTCAATTGCAGTCACGAAGAGGAAATGAACGCGATCGTGAAAGGGGACCAGCTTGGGGTTGTGCTACGCAAACGAGTACAGCTAAACGCAAATGTTGAAGGGAAATGCACAACTACGCGACCGCAAGTTCAGGCATGGGAATGCTAAGAACAAATGTTATCTGCCTCCAAAATAACACTAAGCGATCAAGGAAGAGCTGGTTCGATCGCATTGAAGGAAACTAGCAACAAGCGCAACAGAAAATCCAAAATCATGGAGAAAAGGTTCGTAGCCCATCTAAAACACACCCGAGGCCCCCGGAACACCGTCTAAACACACCAACAAGTTGCATAACCTAACACGGACACACTTGAGGCCTTAAATCACATCAAACAACATCAAAACTACAAATCGAACTCATTTACTTTCAAATCTTCCAACTTCTAAAACTCGCGCCGAAACCTATCAAATCAACCCGGAATGATGTCAAATTTTGCACGCAAGTCCCAAATGACATAACGGAGTGGTTCCAACTCTCGGAACCGCGTTCCAGTACCGATATCACCAAAGTCAACTCTTGCTCAAACCTCTCAACCTTCCAAAACTTCAACTTTTTCAACTTTCGCCGAAATGCCTCAAATTAACCTACAGACCTCCAAATCCAAATTCGGACGCACGCCTAAGTCCAAAATCACCATACGAAGCTATTGGTATTATCAAAACACCATTTCAAAGTCTACACCAAAGTTAAATTCAATTCCACTCTTACCGCTTAAGCTTCCAAAACTAGAATCCTTATTCCAAATTAACTCCTAGTCATCAAATAACTAAACTCAGCCACATACACAAGTCAAAACACATAATGCGAAGCTTCTCGAGACATTAAGCCATCAAATGGGATGTTAATTCTTAAAATAACTGGCCGGGTCATTACATCCTCCCCCTCTTAAATAAATTTTCATCCTCGAACATGCCAAGAATCATCTCGAAGTCATCAAATCACTGAATGCATTCATCCTACATACACCTGCGGGTGACCCCACGTCACCCTAATCCACATAAGCCTGATGACACCATCTCAACTGCAGTTCATCCTTTCCACCAATACCATAAGCCTTAGAGCCAAAATTTTGAACCATTTGCTCATCTCCAAAAGACCCGATTTCTACATTCACACCCAGTATCAGCCTTAACCAGCTGCAATAACTTATGCCTACACCCACAAAGTACAACCACACAATGTGATACATCACATATATACCCATAATAACATTTCTTATCACAATAGCTGTCCGCAATGAATTCCAGCACCTACAATTAGCCTCATATCCGTTAGAACCCTGTTTCAACCCTCCACAACACTGACAATGATGTAAGAAACATGAAGACCTCATAGCTATTCACCCGAATCAACTAGTCACAACTAACACCACCGTGGCACACACCCTGTAAGCTAAAAATCAATAAGCACAACACGAAACTGACTAAATATGTAAGGAGAAACACATAAGAGAACTATCAAGTAAGCCCGACATGCACAACTCCCTATCAGTACCATTCTGTGAATCAATTTAAAAGGAAGAATTAAATTATATGAACAACTCTGAATCACAACACATCATAACACATGAATCCGCGATGGTCTCACCCTCAACTCTGAATCACAAGTAGAATACACATCATACCAATTGAAACCTTCCACAAATTTAGTTCTGCCAACAAAATCACAACACATACTGAGCTCTCACACCGGTAGAGCGTCTAAATCACAAGTCGTAACCCATCACCTAGAATTCACATCATAACTACCAAAATGAGGAACATAAAGTCACTCCTAGTCTCATAACTCAATAAAATGAGTAGAAAAAAATGATAGACCCGGGCTACCACTATAGAATCTCTCAGCAAGAGAAACCACACAATCAGAGAACTAAATTTTGAAACTCGCACATAGGTGAAGCAACATATAGGAGGGACTCACCATGATAAGAAGAATCGAAACAAAATACAAATGAGGCTCCTCCATCACAAATCAAAAGCATACCTATATGACATCATCTAGCACAGTGACCTCAGACCTACTGTATGAAACACATAGACGGGTCGGGCCTCCCCCTCTTGGGTGCCCTCTACTTGCCTGAATACGCTGATGTGATACATTTGTCTGGAGTCAGGGACAATCTCTCACCATGTGGCTAGTATCTCCATACTCAAAGCAACCTCTCTGGTGACATGGCTATGGAAACTATGCAGTACCGGTACTCTAAGACCCATGAGCATTTGATACACCATGTGAATCCTGAAGTGCATATTGAACTGGGTGTCCCACAAAACCTCTACCAAGTCGTACCATGTCTCCAAAATAAGGACCAATAGACCTCTCCGGTCTACGAGGCCTCCTAATCTCCTTGTCCTCTCTCTCCTGACCTCGCCTGCCCTCTCTCTCCTAACCCCGTCTGTCCTCTCTCTCCTGGTCCCATATGCCCTCTAATCAGCGAGCGGTCTCTATGACCTGTTGAAATGAAACATTTGACTCCAACTATCAATCCATATTGAGCCAAATATCATTCCTAAGCCCCTCAACGAACCTACGGACTTGCTCCCTAACTGTAGCGACCAAAGTAGGTGCATGTCTAACCAAATCACTGAATATAACAGTATACCCTGACACTGACATAGTGCCTTGGAGCAACTTCTCAAACTCCATGCGCGATGCATCCCAAAGGGACTGAGGAACAAACTCTCTCAAGAACATCTCTAAAAACTAAGCCCATGAAAGTGAAGCTGCATCAGCCGGCTACCCAACTCATACGCCCGCCATCACTGATATGCCACTCCCCTATGATGGAACATAGTAAAAGGAACCCCACTCGCCTCCACAATTCCCATAGTGCAGAATGCGGTGGCACTCCTCTAGAAAGCCTTGTGCACCCTCTAAAGCCAAACCACTACAAGTAGGAGGGTTATACTTCTTGAGCCTTGCAAGTCTAAGCTGCTCTTCCTCGGATGTTGTTGCCCTAACCACGGGTTAAATTGGAACCACAGGTTGTGTCGCTATGACACTTGGAACCTGACCAACGGGAACGCGCTGCTCGGGAGTATGGGCAGCGAGAGTCTGGGCTCCTCCCCCGGTCTGTGAAGTAGCTGGTGTAACCGAAATCAACCCCACCTTAGCTAATGTACCAAGCATGCTCAGGAACTATGCTAAAGTCTGGGCATAACAGCAGGCGCCTCCGGTACCTGTCCCCTAATCGGAGCTACTGGCAACTCCTCTACTGCTTCTTTGGTAGGTACCTAGCTGCGCCACGTGCTCCTCTTTGGCCTCTACCTTTGCCCCTAGCGACACCTACTCTGGGGGAAACGTCCTAAGTCACTGCAGCTCGTGTCATCACCATCTATGAGAGGATAGAATGATAAAAGCTCAACCCCGAGATCAATAAACTCGCACGATAGGAATGAACGAAGTGAACCTGTCTTAATAGTTTCATAGCCTCTCGAAGATAAGTACAGACGTCTTCGTACCGATTCGCAAGACTCTACTAAACTTGCTTATGACTCGTAGCACCTATGAACCTAGAGCTCTGGTACCAACTTGTCATGATCCAAATTTTTCTCTGTTGGGTGTCATGATAGAAACTAGTCTTAGGGACTATATAAGCCTAACATTAATCAAAATAACAACAATATTTAACTAACATCTGCCAATTTTGAAATAGAAATCTCTATACAAATTTACATTCCCAAAACTGGTAGTACAAGTCATAAGCTCTACTGAGTTTGCTACAAAACCTCTCAATACAAATGTTTCAAAATAAAAAAAAACACTTTAAACACAACATGGAAGGTGACTCTGAAGCCTGCGAACGCAGCAACAGGTTTACCTTGAGTCTCCACAACTAAATTCGTACAACTAGCTAACGATTGACTGACTTTGAAATATCTAGATCTGTACAAAAATTGTGCAGAAGCGTAGTATGAGTACACCATAGCGGTACCCAATAAGTATCAAGACTAACCACAATGGAGTAGTGATGAGAACGGTCAAGACACCTACTGGACTAAATAACGTGAACAAGTGTAAGTGGAGAACTAATAGAGTATGATGTCTCCACATAACTACCCATAATGACAATAATTATACAATTCATATAATGAGGAAACAGAAGTAATAATTACCAACGAAGCAAAACAAAAAATAACACGGTAGAGTAAGCTGATCATAGTCTAAATCCAATGAAAACAAGTAAAGGAAGGACAAGTAGCAACTCGACGAGAATAACCGCTTTCACACCAGGTTTATTCAATATTCTCCATGAGGTACCATACCTCAAAATATTCACAAGTCACGGGTCCCACTTGTGAACCCTAAACACTTGGAATCTTCTGCCCTCATTTCAACTGGTTACTGCATGGACGATTCACATGCCAATAGAACCATTCTCACATAGGAGTGATTATATTAGGAACCATATTCTTAAATTGAAATGAGTGATTAACTACGTGTATGCTTGTGCAAGTGTTCTAACACAATTCAGGCCAACTAGTAAGTGTAGAGAAAATGAACAACACGCAATAATGTTCCCCACAATTTTTCACAAGATAAAACTCACACGGGTAGGTATGCCAGTACACAAATATCAACAACAAGAATGCCCTAATGCCATCACAAGTCATCACAGATCAATCCTTGACATAGCCCACCTTCTCTTGCCACGTGTTAATAAAAAAGTAAATGCCCGCCTTGTCTCGCCACGCGTCCATAATAATATTCCCACCTTGTCTCACCACATGCACAACCTACATATATAGCCCACCTTGTCACGCTACATGTGCACATATTTTATATTAACAATAGCACGACAGAAACCTTTGAAACACAATAACACCTGCATGACAGAGACCTCGTGTATCACAATAACAATCACACGACAGAAATCTCATGCATACAATAACAACCACACGACAGAAACCTTGTGCTTCACAACATTGACCACAATAACAACAATGACAATAACACAAGAGTACGACAAGTAAATCATCACAAAGAACACTAATCATTATAAGAACAACCCAACAAGGGAGAAATAATATGTAATAATGATCCCACAAAGTACAATTCAACAACAAGAGAGATAACACGAGTCAATAATTCCAAACGAGGATAAGTCAACAAAGATATAGGATAACTAAACTTCTTTTAGGATTGAGAAATTATGAAAGAGATACAACAAATTTAATTAAGGGAAAGCAACAGAAAGATAATCACAGCCTAAATTAAGGATGAACAATTACAGAAGAGATAATTATAGTCTTAATTAAGGAGAAGCGAGTAGGGAGGGATAACATGGGAATAGAAGAGGTAACAACTTCAGCTAAGGCACAAAAGAGTCAAATAGGCAGTAAGAGTGGATCATAAAACAATTAATTCCAATTAAAACACGTAGAGGTGAAACTAGTAAATGTGGAACTTAATCACAACAAAACAACTTCATATCTAGTGGGTATAAGGACCTAAGACACGTAAAAGCTCAACTTTTCACAAATAAGCATGATTACATACTCTTCACCTCGCGTACAAAGACTTTACATGATACAATTAGCATTAAAGACTCAAATTCTAAGGGGTAATTCCCTCACACAAACTTAGGCAAGATACTTACCTCAAAGAAGATAGACTGATACTCTAAAATGAACTTCTCGAGTGAAATAACCTCCGGACGGCTCAAATCTAGCAAAAATAACTTCAAAGCATAAATATAACTCATAAGAAAATATTCCGTTTAATAATGCTTAAATCTTTATCAAAAACTAAAAATCAACCCAAAAGTTGACCTCCGGGCCCGTACCTCGAAACCTGAAAAATTTTACAAAAGCCAAACACACATTCCGATTTGAGTTCAACCATACTAAAATTATCAAATTCTGATACCAATTCGTCCCTCATATCATCATTTTACACTTTAAAAGTTTTCTTCAAAAATCCCTATTTTTTCTTAACTCAAAACACTAATTAAATGATAAAAATTAAAGATGGAATTATGGAATATAATAAATTCTAGGAAAAGACACTTATCCCAATGATTACTTGAAAACCCCACGAAGAATTGCTCAAATCCGAGCTCTATAACTCCAAAAATGTTTAAAAAGGCTAACCCTCGGAATAGAGTACTTTTGTATTCTGCCCAGTGATTAATGCAACGCGATCGCAAAATTTCAATTGCAATCACGAAGAGGAAATGACCACTGCCCAAATTAATGCTACGCGATCGCGTACAGAAGGGTGCGATTGTGAAGAGGAAAGCTTTTGACGCCCAAGGACTGCACTACGCGACCACGAAAGGGAGAATGTAATCGCCAAAGGGGACTAGCCGGGGGTTGTGCTACGCGAACACATACGGCTAAACACTAACGCGTTGAAGGAAAAGGCACAACTACATGATCATAGGCTGAGTCATGCGAACACAAAGAAAAAATGTTATCCGCCTTCAAAATCACAAAATTCGGTCACGGAGGAGCAAGTGAGGTCGCGTTGATGGAAACCAGCATCCAGTAGAACAACAAATCCAACATCAGGGATAAAAGGTCCGTAGCCCATCTGAAACACGCCCAAGGCCCCCGGAACCCCATCTAAACACACCAAAAAGTTCCATAACCTAAAACGGACTTGTTCGAGGCCTCAAATCACACAAAACAATGTCGAAACTATGAATCGTACCATGAATCGAACTCATGAACTTTCAAATCTTCCCACTTCAAATACTCGCGCTAAAACCTATCAAATCAACCCGGAATGACGTCAAATTTTGCATACAAGTCCCAAATGACATATCAGAGCTGTTCTAACTCTCAGAATCAGAATCCAACCCGATATCACCAAGTCAACTCTTGGTTAAACCTCTCAACCTTCTAAAACTTTAACTTTTCCAACTTTCACCGAAATTCCTCAAATTACCCCGCGGACCTCCAAATCAAAATCTGGATGCAGGCCAAAGTTTAAAATGACCATACAAAGCTGCTGGAATCATCAAAATGTCATTTGAAAGTCGTATACACCAAAATCAGATTCCAGTCAACTCTTACCACTGAAGCTTCCAAAACTAGAATCCTTCTTCCAAATTGACTCCAAATCATCTGATAACTGAACTCAGCCATGCACGCAATTCAGAACACATATTACGAAGCTGATCGAGACCTTAAGCCACCGAACATGACGTTAATTCTCAAAATGATCGATCAGATCGTTACAAGGGAAAACCTTACCTAGAGGGAGAAAAATAGTGAAGGATGAGAGGGACGGAGGAGCAGAGTGAGATAAATAAAAAGGGAAAATTCATCTATTTGTTGGGGGAAGGGGTCGGGTAGGGTCTTAAAATAAATTTCTGATCGATTTTGTAATGACCCGGCCAGTCATTTTGAGTGTTTAGCCCCGATCACCTATTTTATTTCCTCCTCTATGCTTTATCATGATTATGTGACTTGACATGGGTGTTTGGTTTTTGTTTCGGGTGAGTTTTGGAGTGAAATGGGACATATAGTCCATAAGTTGAAAGAATTAATCTTAGATTGTCTTCTATATAGACGACTGTCAAATGGAGTTTTGAAGGTTTCAATAGCTCCGTATGGTTGTTTTTAACTTAGGAGCGTGTTCAGATGTTGATTTGGAGGTCTTTGGGTCATTTCATGATGAATTGGCAAAAGTTGGAAAGTTGAAAGTTTGGAAAGTTGTAAAGCTTGACCGGGAAATGACTTTATTGATAACGGGGTCGGAATCCAATTCTGGAATTTGGAATAAGTACATCATGTCAATTTTGACTTGTGTGCGAAATTTGAAGTCAATCGGAGTTGATTTGGTATGAATCGGCATTAGTTTTGAAATTCAGAAGTTCATTAGGCTTGAATCGATGTGTGATTCATGGTTCTAGTGTTTTTTAAGTGAATTGGTGCTTCTAACATGTTCATATAATGTTTTAAGAATTGTTTATATGTTGGTTGAGGTCCCGGGGGCCTCGAGTGTGATTCAGATCAAGTTTGATTCCTTTTTTGGCTTTGTGAGGTTGTTGGTCTCCACGAGTCTCATTTCCTCTTATGTGATCCTGAAAGAGGGGCCGCGATTGTGAAGATTTAAGGCTGGTAGGCTCAAATTTTTTCTATGCAATCGTGAGATAGGTTACGCGATCGCGAATCTTGGAGGGGCAGTGAATCGCGAAAGTGTGAGTGGTGCCGCCATCGTAGTGAAGGAAGAGGAAGCCTGGGAAGGTTGACGCGTTGCTATACGCGATCGCGAATCTTTGGAGTTTTACTCATGGGGAATATGGCTAATCTGCAGGGGAAACAAATTTGTAGGAGGAACAATATGGAGATCTGGTTCTCAGGGAGAACTTCAATTCTAAGTTTGTCATCATAAAAAATGGGAAATGATAAGTTATGTGCCTTTGTGTTTTGATGATTTAACAAACTTCATATGGGAACCAGATAGGAAACCTGATACAAAGCCTCTCCGTGATCAGGACAACAAGTCACATGTCTGGCACAGGTTCCAATGAAATCAATCAAGGGAACGGCAGAGGGAACATATGGCTATCAGCTCCTCCGATCACAATACAAGTCAACTCTTTATAACTGTTAAAGTTGTTGCTTTATAGACGCAATAGTGCAGCAATCACTATTGAAGCAGCTTGTGTACCGGACACTTGATTGCATCATCCTAGTGACCTCATTTACATATTACCAACATGAGGCAAAGGATACACACTTTCAAACCCTAAAACAATATTTACTCTCAAGTGTTCAACCACCTTCATTTACTCTAAGGAATTGTGTGTCCTTAGTATTGTTGTATCTTTGTTAATGTCATTCACTTGTAACTCCTACTCAGCTTAGTTAGACGCAAATCGTATGATACCTTTGTAAACCATAAACCTTGTGTTTTTTTTACTAGTGTTAGTCAAAGTGGTGAGTTTTGTAATAGAGTCATTACAAAGAGGCTTGAAATATAGTTATTGCAAGTAGGTGAGTGATTAAGAGTTTAATTCCTAGGTTACAATAGGTTTTAATCTAAAGTTGCTCGGTTAGTAAAGTTGAAATCCTACGAGTCTAGTTCGCGGTTTTTAATCCCGTGAGCTGGGAGTTTTCCGCGTAAAATATTGTTCTATCATTTACTTACCGTTGTGTGTGTGCTATGTGGTAACTGATACAGAACCATGTTCTCTATACAGTTTTGTGGATGCCTAGTTACATCAATTGGTATTAGAGCATGTTCTTTCAATAAAGCTAACACCCAGTAAAGATGTACATGGTTGCAACAAAATTTTTTGAAGAAGGTCAATCAACATACAGACCACCAAGATTCAATGGACAATACTATGGATGATAGAAGACGAATGCATGATTTTGTCATGGCTAAAGATTTGGAGCTCTGGGATGTCATATGTGACAGACCCTTTCTACCTACGAAAATCATTGGTGAGACAGTTTCCCAAGTTCCAAATACAAGGAAGGAGTACAATGATGTCGATCTCAAAGCTATCGAGAAAAACTTCCGAGGAAAGAAGATCCTTGTCTGTGGTATTGGACCAGACGAGTACAACTGAATCTCAATGCATCAATCTGCCAAGGAGATCTAAGAGGCTCTACTAACTGCACATTACGGTACAACTCACAAACAGTAATAAATCGACATGCTCAATACTGAGTATGAACTCTTCAAGATGAAAGAGGATTAGTCGATTAAGGATATGCATACTCGCTTCACTTCCATCAGCAAGGAGCTTCATTCTCTAGGAGAGATTATCCCAAGGAACAAACTGGTCAAAAAAAATACTCAGTGTGTTAACTAGTTCTTGGTAAAGCAAAGTCAATGCTATCACGGTGGCAAAAGAACTTCAAAATATGACGATTGACGAACTCATGGTAATATGAAGACCTACGAAATGAAGAAGAAGTATCATGAAAGAAGAGAATCCAAAAAGGATAAGAACATGGTTCTCAAAGAAGACAACATTGACTCAGGTGGTGATGATGCTAACATGGCCTATTTGACCTGGAGATTTCAAAAAAATGGTTAGTAGAAATGATGGTATTCCAAAAAAAGGCAACTCTAGCAGAACAAAAGGTTATGAGTGTTGTCACAAATTTGGGAAGTTGTGACATTTCATCAAATAATGTTCCCTCCACAAGTAGGAACATTACAAGCACAACATAGATAAGACAGCCAAGAGGATCCTGGTCCTTGACAGGAAATTCAAGAGAAAAGATGTTGTTGATAATGTTGTGAAACAAGCTATTGTTGCATCTGAAAATTCCTCTAGCGAATCTGAGGGCGATGATGAACAAGGCGACACCTCCATGACGGCCGTTAAAAGCGAAGAAACACAATATGACTCCATATTTGCCCTGATGGCGTAATCTGATGAGAATAAAGATAAGGTAAACTTTCTAGATGTTCAAAGAAATTTGAAGTCTTACTCTCAAAAGAAGCTACTGTCTTGATTGATGCTTACCGTAATTTTATTAATGATAAAAATGTTTTAACTAAGGAAATAGGAAAGATAGAGCATGAGAGAGATGCTTTACTGGTCGAAGTTGTCACGATACAGAATTTCCACCCCCGACCTCGTGATGGCACCTAACATTTCACTTGCTAGGCAAGTCAACGTTAATTAGCTATATCTATTAACCTTTTTAACAATTTTAAAATTAAATGTCAATAATAAAATTGAATAGTCTGAAATAAGGTTATAAACTAATAAGTGACGAAATCAAAATACAAATCGCGGAACTGGTGTCACGATTACATGAGCGTCTAGAGTATTACAGATAAAGTTCTAAAATAAACATAACTATCTGAATCAAAATAAACAGCTAAAATGATGTAGAAGGGGACTTCAGTGTTGCGGACGTCGTGCAACCATACCTCAAGTCTCCATTGATAGCAAGATCCGAGAAATCTCACTCAAAGCAGCTGGGACCAAGCCCGATATCTAGACAAGAAGTGCAGAGTGTAGTATGAGTACAACATACCCCATGTACTCTGTAAGTGCCAATCCTAACCTCGACAAAGTAGTGACGAGGCTAAGGCGGATCACTTACAATAACATGTACGCAGTAATAATAATAATAGGAAGGTCATGAATGGAAATAAAGTAGTTGATTCATAACAATGAACTCAAAATCCAATTACCGGAGAGCCTAGAATAAGAATTCATATAAAATCATCTCAATTACCAAGGCGAATCCAACAGCCACACACAAATATAACTTTATACAATCTGTTGTGGCGTGCAACTCAATCCCACCATATCATCATCTGTAAATATCATAATCCATCTTTATTCCACTATTTAAACTCATTATCTTTCATTTTCCATTGCGGAGTTCAACTCGCTCCCCAAACAATTTCAAATAACAATAGCAATTCAACGACCAAAACTTACAAAAAGTTCTACATTGAAAGAAAATGTACAAAATAATGGAGAATAACACGATAATCATGAATCTCTGGCAACTTGAATTCCTCAACTTCACCAACTCAAGGGTATCTACCAATTAAAAACTCATATAAATAAAAATACATTATTGAAGGCAACAAATGCTATGAAATTATAAGACACGCAAGACATAGGACTAGATATGCAAGAAAAGCAAATAGAGACAAGTTGCATATAAGCATGGAATTATGAAAGAAACGGACAATTTAATACAAGGAATACAAAATGGCAAGTAGCAAATATGGTATGGAGGTCAAATAAGAATGAAGCAATTAAGGCATAAATAAAAAAGACAGGGAAGCGAGTAACATAAAGGCACATATACACTCGTCACCTTGCATATACGTTTTTTCACATGTAATTCAAAAACATATAGTTCAAGGGTTCCTAATTCCATTTAATCGAGGTTAGACCCAACACTTACCTCACTCTCCAACTCAAGCAATCAAACAATCACGGCCTTGCCTTTTGAACAAGCCTCCATACCAACCAAATCTAGCAAATTATTAATTAATTGATTCAAAATAAGCTTTAGAAACTACCCACAAATGAAAGAGGTTCAATTTAGATAGTTTTTTAAGAAGTCAACAAAAGTCAACCTCGGGCAAGCTTGGCCGAAATCGAGATTCAAACCAAAACCTGATTACCCATTCACTCCGAGCCCGGTCAGATGATTTGTTTTGAAATCGACTTCGATTCGAGGTTTAAATCTCAATTTTGCAAAAATTTCCAACTCTAGCCAAATTCCTAATTTCTTACATAAAATCCTAATTTTGAGGTTGAAATCTCATGAAATGTAATGGGTAATTGAAAATAAATGGATTAAAGTCTCTTACCAATGAATTTAGGAAGAAAAGTCTCTTTGAAAATTGCCCCTAGGGTGTTTAGTGTTGAGAAATTGTGAGAAATGAGCTATACCATTTTCCCCTTCTCTAACCCAGCTATGGATGTCACAATTGCGATGTCTTGTTCGCAATTGCAAATATCGAAAATGCGAGACAAGGGTCGCAAATGCGAACCCTATTTCAGAGTTATAGAAGCCGCAAGTGCAAACACCCAGCTTTCGCAGATGCGGACCAATCCTTCGCAAATGCGAAGGTTATCCAGGAACAGACTGAGTCGCAAATGCGACTTTGTCATCGCAAAAACGACCACTGTTTATTCTCAATTGTGATCATTTTCTCTAAAAATGTGAGGCTACCCAGTCCAGCCCATGCTCGCAACTGCGAACACTTTCTATCAATAGACCTCGCAAATGCGTGATCTGTAGCAGAGCACCAGCACTAGAAGTGCACCAGCAGTCCTAGCATTAGCCAAAGTAATCCGCAACACGTCAGAAACTCACATGAGCCTCTCGGGCTCCAAACCATACATACACACAAGTGTAATAACATCATGCAAACTTTCTCGTGCAATCAAATAACCAACATAACATCTAATTCTACTAATCACTCCTCAAAATGAATGAACTTTCAAAAGGAAACTCAAGAACAGTAGAATCACATTTAAGTGTCTGAATCATGTCAGATGAATTTTGAATTGAACCAAATTTTGCAGAAAAGTTTCAAATAGCAATATAGAACTATTCTAAGTTTTAACATAAAAATCAGAACCTGTTAGTTAAAAATTCAACTTACGGTCAAACTTAGAAATATCCAACTTTCAAAAATGCTAGTTTTCAGCAAAATGAGTCAAAACAAGTTAGGGACTTCTGAATTCGATTTCAGTCATAAGCCCAAGTCCCAAATCACGATACGGAACCATTGGGACTGTCAAAACACTGATCATGGTCCATTTACACAAAATGTTATCTGTAGTCAACTCGAGTCATTTTGAAGACAAAATTCACATTTTCTTCAATTTTCTCATAAAAACTTTTCGGAATAAGACACGGACTGCGCTAGCAAATCGAGAAATGCTTAATGGATCTAATCAAGGTCTTGGAACACAGGAATAGAGGCTCAATCTAAAAATGACATATCGGGTCATCACATTAGTAGTTGATTTGAAAGAAACCATAGAGGAATTAATGAAAGAAATGGTTTCTAACTGAGAAAATTGAAAAGGTAGAACATGAGAGAGATGACTTGCTGGTAGTAGTTGTGGATTTGAGGGAAACAATAGAGGATTTAAAAAAGGACAATAACTTTGTAAAAGTTTCAATAGAAAATTGCATGAACTCTTCAAAAGAAAAGGAAGTGGCGAGTGAGGCACACCTTAAGCTTGAAAATGTACTGAAAAGGGTAGAATTGAGTCTTTGTGCTAATATTGAAAGAAATAGACAACTTCAGGAAGATCTAAGCAGGGTTAAAAATGAACTTGATAAATCTGTAATGTGGACCAGGTCCTCTAACACAGTCTCTTCCATGTATAAATATAATGAGGGAAACAAGCAGGGAATCAGGTTCCCAAAAGAAAAGGCTCCCTACAACCCACATAGCAAGTATGTTATTGTACCTAATAACTGGCTTTCCACTCACTGTGGTAACACTAGGCATTCCTCTCAAATCTGTGACGAAGGAAACAAAGTGGAGTTCTTATCAAAGTCTTGCGCAGTCACCAATCATGTAACTAATGAAATGGTTCAGGTGGAAAAAAGATTCAAAAACTTCTATCTTGCAGACTTTGAGTCTCTCAATAGTGGTAACCTTACATGTTTGAGCGTTGTTGATGATGATGCTGAACTGTGGCACAGAAGATTGGTACATGCAACTTTCTCTCTATTGAACAAGGCAGTTAAGAAAGACCTGGTTCGTGGGCTGCCGAAGTCAAAGTTCAAAGATCACAAGGTATGTGATGCATGCGTGGAAGGGAAGAAATTCAAGTCCCCATTCAAGCCAAAGAAGGAAATACGCATCTCAAGGCGACTGGAACTTCTCCATATGGATCTGTGTGGACCTATGAGGATGCCCAGCAGAGGAGGAAAGAAGTACATCTTTGTTATTGCTTATTACTACTCCAGATTCACATTGCCTTTGTTCCCATGAACCAAGGATTAAACCTTTCCAGTCTTTGCTGCCTTTATGAAGTAGATTCAAGTGAAGATGAGCCACAATGTTGTAATTATAAGATCTGATCATGGTACCGAGTTTAATAATGCAAAATTTTATGAATTCTTTGTTGAAAATGGTATAAGTGAAATTTTTTTAGCTCCCTGAACACCCCAACACAATGGTGTTGTGGAGGGAAAAAATAGGACTCTTGAAGATATGGAAGGACGATGCTAATTAATAGTGGCGTACCAAAGAGTTTTTGGGCTGAGGCAGTGAACAATGTCTACTATCTGATAAACATGTGCATGATCAGGTGCCTCCCAAACTAGATCCCGTATGAATTGCTAAACGGGAGAAAACCAAAGCAAATTTACCTGAAAACATTTGGTTGCAAATGTTTGTTCTCAATAATGGGAAGGAAGAGTTGGGAAAATTTGATACCAAGACTAATGAAGGGATTTTTCTTGGATATTCTTCACAAAGCACATCATACAAGGTCTACAACAAAAGAACTTAATGAGAAGAAGAAAGTGTACATGTAATCTTTGAGGAATCACATCATTCAAGTGGGAAATTCACATAATAAGAATGATCAAGACGGAAAGCATTCAAAGATCCCTAGAGAAGTCATTGATATGGAAAAAGGGAAGGAAAATATGATGCTTTAGGTCAAGGAGTATAGTGAAGAAGGTGCAGTAGAACCTCCAACTGATTCAAAGAAACCTAGTCCCTCCATTACAGCAACTGAAGTAGAAAATAGAGTTTTTGATGTTGTGCAAGGCACCCCTGATGCTGAGCAGATAAGTGTCACTCACACTTCCATGGATGCCAATGATCGATCTCACACAGTTGAACCTGGTTCCTCTCACCCTGAGACTCAGGTGTCTAACAGGAAGCACAAAATCTCACATTCTCTCCAGCATGTAATCATTCCTCTAGATTCAGGAATTCAGACTAGATCAAAGTCAAGAAACATGTTTGCTTTCCCAGCCTTTCTGTCTCAAATTGAGCCCAAAAATATCAAGGAAGCATTGAAAGGTACTGACTGGATTGCTACTGTGCAAGAAGAACTCCGTCAATTTGTGAGGAACAGTGTGTGGCACCTAGTTGCGCGACCATTAGATAGAACAATTATTGGAACCAGGTGGGTATTCAGAAACAAGCTTGATGGGTTTGGAAATGCAACAAGAATGTATTGATTATGATAAAACTTTTTCTCCAGTTGCAATAACGGAAACCATTAGAATTCTCATTGTCTTTGCATCTCATATAGAATTCAAATTGTTCCAAATGGATGTTAAGAGTGCTTTTTTGAACGGACATTTGAAAGTCATGAGCATCCTGAACATGCATTTAGGCTTGACAGGGCCTTATATGGATTAAAGTAGGCCCCTCGTGCATGGTATGAAAGGTTGTCCAGGTTCCTTCTGAAAAAATGGCTTCACTAGAGGGAAAATTGACAACACTCTTTTTCTAAAGAAAAGAGGAAGGAACCTTATAATTGTGTAGGTCTATGTTGACGACATCATATTTGGTGAAAAAAATGATTCCTTGTGTGAGTAGTTCGCTAAACTTCTGGGAAGCGAGCTTGAGATAAGTATGATGGGGGAACTGAACTTGTTCCTAGGACTGCAAGTTAAGCAAACCTCTAAGGAGATGATGATCAATGTGCAAAAGTATATTAAGGAACAGAGGTCTCGAGTCAGCGGGTCGAGGAAGCAAATGTAGACCAAGAGGATATCACTGGTCTTATTGAAAAATCTGGTGCATCTTACACCCCCTCTTCTCAAAACTTTGCTAAAAATTATATCACCATCAGGTAATGCCTCTCTAGCTTATACTGATTCTGCATTGTTGGAAGATTTGGGTGAGAAAGAATCCATAGAAAAACAAGTTTCTTATTGATGCTGAAGGGAGTCTGGTTGGGGAGTCTGTGTCTGCTGATGTGTGTGCTGGGGATCAAGGGGAAGAAAAAGGGAATGGAGATGGAAATTGGGACTTAGTTCCTCAAGGTGACTTGGTACCAGTAAGTACTAAAGGGGAACCAACAGAGGGACCTTCTCTCTCTGCCCAAGAGGATCCCTCTGCTCCTACTTGGTATGAAACTCCATGCTCCACTAGAAAGCCCCTAGACAGTACTGACCCTCTTCATTCCCCTCACATTGATGCAGTCCCTTTAGATTTTGTGATTCCTCAAATGAAGTCTATGTTAGAAGAAGAAGATGATGGAAGTGAGGCGGATTATTATGATGTTCCTGTAGCCTAGTTTATCACTGCTAGGAGTGGTGGAACAACTTCTAAAGAGCGTGTTCTTACACTACAAAAAAATCAGGTTTTAGTGACGGACAAATTTTGTAGCTAAATAGAAAAATCCATCGCTAATTTCATTTATCGACGGATTAGCAAGGCATTATCAAGAAATTCTTCTAACTACGAGCATTTTAGCGACAGAGAAGTGACGCGTTCGTAGTTCTTTCTAATTTTTTTTTGTAGTGTTAAAACACCCACTACTAGGTAGTAGAAGATTCCCTTGAAAATGCTCTAAAGAAGAACAAGGAGAAAAAGAAGAGAAGGATATTGGTGAAAGTGAGTAAATTAGTTAATGAGGAGGATCTGCCTCCGGCCAATATTGTAGAACTGAGGACGGACAGGTGAATGAGGAACCTGCTTCCCTTGTTTGTAAATCCTCTAAGAAGTCTATGGATTGTGAAATCCAAAAAAGTGTCATATGTGAAGGGTGTTGAAATTGGTGGAGAGAAGAGTGTTGATAAGAAAGAGTTTGGTGAGAAGAAGGAGTGTGGTGAGAAGGCGAAGCCTGCTAGGAAGGAGAAAGGTGTTGAGATAAAGAAAACTCATAAGAGAAATCCTAGTGACCGTGAGGGACCTGGTTCCTCAAAAAGAGCTAGAGTGGAAGTGTCTAAGGTTGAAAGGAAAGAAAAAGTGAAGAAGCAAAAAGTGTTATGGGAAAGAGTGTTTGATACGGACATTCTTGAGAAGTCAGGCATGAGGCAGTTCGTCGAAATTTGTGAATTTTAGATGTGGACTCATCTCTTTACTGTTCAGAGTCCAAAAGTCTATGAAGAGGAAGTTCGCAGCTTCTACCCTGATATGTTCACTGTGGAGGATGACAACATCTACCTGAAGGTCAATGGGGTGGATTTTGTGATGGATGAAGTTGTAATGGGGAGTATTTTTGATGTACCAACTGAGGGGCTCTTAACTGTTAAGGGGATCTGTTCCCAAAATTTTAGGAAGGTTCTTCTAAATCCCTAGGTTGTTCAGCAAGGGGAATGAGTGCTTCCAAAATACCAGCTAATGTTTGAGATAGTAAACAAGGTCCTGGTCCCTCGAGCTGAAAGACGTTATATTGCATTAATAGCGGACGTGGTTCTTTTGAATGCATTGGACGGATATATAACTATCAACCTTCCTGGAATCCTGATTGAACACATGAAAAAGGTGGCAGACTTTAATGATAGGAACCATGGATTTCCATATGAGTACTTTCTCACAAAAGTTTTTGAACATTTCAAAAACATGGAGGAATGCGTGTGTATTGATAAGAAAGGGGGAGTTGGCAGCAGTTCTACAATTTCTCAGCTGATTGATGATCAAAGTGATGCTAATGAGGAGATAAGGAGGCTGAAGGCTATGAGTGCCATTCTTGAAGGGAAGATCTGTCAAGACAGAGAGAAACCCAGTTCTAGCAGTGCTCAGGGTACAGAGGTTGCCCGCTTGACGGCTAAAAATGCAGAGCTGAGCAAATAAGTTGAGAACCTGAAAGAGCAGTTGATAAATGAGTAGCGGACTGCAAATTCTCAAGTGGGTGTTCTCCTCAAATCCCTTACCCCTTCATCCTTGCCTCCCTCATCTCGTGCCCCCTAAATTCTACCTTTTTAGTGTCCAGTTTAGCAGTCCGTGTTTTAGTCCCAGTACCTGTTTTGATATCTTGTCCCTATGACTGTGATACTTCAGTATGTTTATTTTGTGGATGCTTTGTAAGAATGGTACTACAACTTGTATTTTCTTCTCTTTAAAATTAGTGAGCATCTCGGTCCTTTTTTCTATGCATGTTATACTCTTGTGTTCTGATTGTAGCTATGTTGTGTGCAATCAAGTGGAATGAGTTAACTTTGCTGGAATAATTTTTTCTTTTACTTGAAAAATACTTTTTATGATTCCAAAAGAGGGAAGAACATTTGAAGGGGTGAAATAGGTTCTCAGGGGGAATATGGCTAATCTGCAGGGGGAACAAGTTCTCATGGGGAATATGGAAAATTTGCAGGGGGAACAAATCTGAAGGGGGAACAACATGAAGATCTTTTTTGTCAGGGAGAACTTCAATTATAAGTTTGTCATCATAAGAAATGGGAAAATTGATAAGTTATGTGCCTTTGTGTTTTGATGATTTAACAAACTTTATGAGAACCAAATAGGGAACCTAATAAAAAGCCTCTGCGTGCCCCAGAACAACAGGTCACATGTCTGGCATAATTTCCAATGAAATCAGTTAAGGGAACGACAGAGGGAACAAATATCTATCAGTTCCTACGGTCACAGTACAAGTCAACTCTTTACAGTTGTTAAAGTTGTTGCACTATAGACGCAACAGTGCAGTAGTCACTGTTGAAGTATGTTATATATCGGACACTTGCTTGCATCATCCTAGTGACCTCACTTATATATAACCAATAAGAGGCAAGGGGTTACGCACACTTGTAAACCCTAAAACATAATCTACTCTCAAGTGTGCAGCCGCCTTCATTTACTCCAAGACATTGAAGAACAAAGCAACAACATAACGAAGGACAAGATCCCAGCATTGAGTACATCGTGTGTCCTTGGCATTGTTTTATCTCGTACGATACCTTTGTAAACCATAAACCTTTTGTTTGTGTTTGGCTATAATTAGTCAAAGTGGTGAGCTTTGTAATAGTTATTATAAAGAGACTTGCAATATAGTTATTTCAAGTAGGTGAAGAATTAAGAGTTTAATTCCTAGGTTATAATATCTTAGAGTCTAAAGTTGTTCGGTTGGTGAAGTTAAAATCCTACGAGTGTAGGTCGTGGTTTTTAATCCCGTGAGCTGAGAGTTTTTAACGTAAAATATTGTTGTGTCATTTACTTAGCGTTATATGTGTGTGTTCTGTGAGAACTGATAGAAAACAAGGCTCTCTATACAGTTTGGTGGAATCCTCGTTTGCATCAAAAATAAAGACCACCTCAAGGTGGTTTAAACTTTTTAGCCTGAACTGATATAACAAAGTCGTGGGGACTAGGCCAAAACCTTTACATAAGTCGGGTTGGTATGAATTTTTAATTATCAAATCAAATCAATAGTGTCAAATTTTTTATATCTATAAACAAAACCAAATCAACAAATCTCAGATTTTTCAGTCTCGAATTTTTCGGAGTATTCGATTTTCTTGAGTTTTTGTGCTTTTTCCTGATAAAATATTCATAGCACAAAACATATAACTTATATTAAAAATATTTCTTTGGTATTAGTAGGATATAATTATATAATTTATTATCCATGAAAATAACATGAAATAATGAGATATGAGTCATGAAATTATATTAAAATATTCAACAATGAAGATAATAAAATCGAATAAAAATAAATATTGCTAATTAACTTAATGCAAAAGTAACATAATCTGAAATTTCTACGTAGAATACAACTTTATAAGGTGTTACCCTAGAAAATACACAAAAAATAATGTGAGATGAGTCTTGAAATTGTACTATAATATTCAATAATAAATAGAATGAAATCGAATAAAGCCGCAAATGTAAACAAACACAATCGAAAAGTACTAAGTCATGCTAAAATAAGTACAACTAAACAGTTAAAAATAAGTTATGCATTTTCACTCTCTAAACCAATGAAAAATTTAAAGAGAACAATATCCAACATTATTTTCATTCTTAGTATTGCATTATATTTTTTGTGTTAGCATTAATATTTTTTTGATTTTGGTTTGAGATTTATTTGAGTTACTAACATTTATGGGCTGTAAAACATATTGGACCATTTAAAAATTCTATGTTCAAACTTGAAATAATACATTAAAGGGAAAACTATGAAAAATTAAGAAATATTTATAAATTACATTACTATAAATATTTTTAAAATGTGTATATATGTAATGTCGGTTTAGTTTGGTTTCGGTTTGATTTTATCTAGTTAAAACCAAACCAATTATGATCGGATTCTTTTTTTTTCACGACCCAAAGATCACTAGTCGTGATGACACCTAACTCAACCCTCTAGGTAAGCCAACTAACAGTCAATACAATCCAAATGAAATCATAGGAAAATAATGAAGAATTATTTGCACTTTTACAAATTAACCTAAGAAGTGGTGGTACGAATCACGAGCTTTTAATACTTGGAATTTACAAAGGAGATAAAAATAATTACACGATCTGTTTGAAAGTTATATAAACAGATTAACAAAATATAAAGCTACCAAGGAAAAGTGACAGCTATATCCGAAATACACGAACATCTTAAGGTTCAGCTCTCGACATCACTACTAAGTATTTTCTTTAACCTCGCCAAAGAAGTGAAAGGGTTTTTTAGTTAAAAGATACTCACTGACAAAATATGTACCGAAAACAAGCAATATAACTATACTACAGTATAATAGAATAGAGTACACGAGACGAATGTACAAAGCAATAACGGAATACTAAAAGACATCTCAATTCAACAGTTCCAATATCTCGACCAATATTTTTCATAGAGCGAACACCAATGAACCACAATAATCACCTCAAAACATTCATAGTGTGAGCAATATACTGTGATATTAAGTAAATTGCACGGCAACACTCTTTGTGCATTTATCTCATCCTCACCAACAGAACCAACCGGATGGCAAAAATGCCGATAACAGTAATGACAAAGTAGGAAAATACACAAGTAGCAATAATGAACGATGATGTACGTAAGAACATCAGTAACAGACTATACGGAAAGCATAGAGGTAATAACAACAATTTAGAAAAAGGAACAAAACTTCAACTAATTAGCATGATGGAGGCATAAATATAGATATAACGAATAAGAGGGGAACACATGATCTTTATGAGTTAACAAGTAGAAGCATGAATGACTAACATGGTATAAGGCATGTACTAAGTGCAAAAAAATAAATACGTCAAAGACGTAATATGACAGTAGGAAGTAGGCATGGTATTTGCATGTTTAGCAAATAGAAGGCATGAGCGACACAGTAACAATTAAGATAGAGAACAAGAACATGGCATTAACGACAAGTCACATAATAACCATAAATACGACAATGACAGCCCAATGTAAAGGCATGAACCTATACATAAGGAAAAGATATCACATTATAATTCATGTCCCTCATCCTCACCTGCACGGAAACACCCATCATTCCATGAACTCATGATAATTTAAAGCATGATAATATTAATGAAATGGCATGTCATCACCCTTCGTGCTTTACACTCACATAACATGGCACGAGATCACCCTTCATGCTTTTACTCACAAATGATATGGGACGACATCACCATTCGTGTTTTTACTCTAGATAGATATGGCACGGCATCACCCTTCGTGCTTTTACTCTCAATAATATGGCACGGCATCACCCTTCGTTCTTTTACTCTCAATAACATGGCACGGCATCACCCTTCGTGCTTTTACTCTCAATAATATGGCATGACATCACCCTTAGTGCTTTTACTATCATTAATATGGCACGATATCACCCTTCATGATTTACACTCTCCCTCACATGATAATGTATGTACAATGATATGCCCCATCACTCAGATACTCGCAGCAGTAACTGCTAACCACCATGGTTGCCCAATAACAAATCTGGTACTAGTACTAACCTCATATCAAATGAAACCTCATTCCAAACCTCCGTACATTGACGATGATGAAAGAAACATGCATAACCTCTTAACTACTCACCTGATCAATAAACCAAGAAACTCATTCGTCTGACCAGGGCCATTGCCCAAATCCTCAGCAAAATATGGTATTATTCTTCCAAACCATCCTCATCCTAATACAATAGTGCAAATCTCAAGTCTAGAAACCTCATCTCAGCCAATATAAGCAGCCCATCGACATGTATCAACAATAATCATATGGATCCCCATACAACAAGGTCCTGAACACCAACAAGTAATAATTTACACATGAACAGATAATAGTAAGAGAGTTAAATGAGAAGACTACTAAACAAGTTAAGCATGCAGGGAAATTTTAGCATTTTCCTATGAACTATTTTCAACAAGGTGGAAGCAAAACTACATGAAGTAAGCATCAGGAGTTACATTTCATCACAGTGCCATTGCGGCGTGCAACCCGATCCCATCATATCAATCCACGTAGGGTATCCATCGAGCCATAATACTCGGGCTCACTTATCATATGTGTGTCAATATCAAGCACAATAGAGTGCACAAAATATAAATGTGGCAAAAATTATTACGAACATCCAATACTAAGAAGGACAAACACAATTATGGTGCAATAAGCAAATCAACATCACGAAGACCATCTCGCCCATAGCTTCATGAGGCCTAAACTGAATTACAATATGCGTGCGGAAAACCATGTGCAACTCATAACCCATCATAGCACAAGAGAGGAACACATAACACAGACCAAGGCACGAATAACATCTATTCCGCCTGACGATATACATGTGGTAAAAGATGTGCAGGAGCAAGTAAATCTTATCCGATAAAGAATTCACATCCTCATTGGGCCTGCCAATAGGCCCCCAAATCAACTTCGGTTATACCCGAACCGACCAATAGCCCTCCAAAAGTCCACAATGACATAACCATAACACGCACACTATCATCTGGCTAGATTTGGTCATATTTCATAGTCCACAACCACGAAACAATCTGCTTCTGAGAACTCCCAGTCACAAAATCCATAGAACACACGAATAACCCTACGTGATCCCAACTCCACTGCCCAAATGTCTAACACATCTCTCGTATACAATCATCCCACGAGGACTAATTTTATAATTCTTCTGTGCTACATAACAAAATTTGAATCGCAACAGCCGACTAACCAGGCGAGCACCACAATATCAATGATGCATCCGTAAGTCAAAACACAATGCGCCTTCTGAAATGTACACCTTTCCCAGACAATACCAAGTAGTAATAGCATCCATCTAGAATTTGAAACCGTCTGTGTTGTCTAAGAATTCATTACCTTCCCTTCAAACTGAACTGTGACCTTGCACATGCAAACCTCAATCCCAATAAGTCAGAAACCTTCTATTTGATCTCATCTAGGAAGAAATACTAATATGCAACATGTTCCTCACACCAGTAGGAAATATCCACCTCGAACCGTGATAGAAATCATCGAGAACTCCTTGAAATCCAAAAGCACATAACCTAGTTATCATAACCGAAACCCTATAACTCAACCAAGACACGCAGTTTCCCAACACCCATGAGCATTGCCACGAAACACCTATGGAGACTCACCATATCATAAGTACCCAAAGAACCGAACATACCATTACCGTGTTGATCCAATTTACTATCAAATTTCCATGTATCCTCCGATTCCTTCCAAATTACCATCAAGTTGATACCCCTCCTTGAGAGAACACCATGATCCTCACTACAAATCTCTCCATAAGAGATTCTAGCATAAAAACCACACCGCCCTAATGCTCATAAGCCGCCGCATTCCCTCTTAGCACCCCAAAGAACCACAACCGAGACACCCACTCTAAATAGACTTTCTGTGAATCTAAAGATGTTTCCTCCGCCTTCCTGATACTGAAATGCATAATCCACAATGATATAGAAATACCGCGAGCCTCGACAGCATCCAATGTAAATCTTATATTCTAGCCACAACTACTATACCGCTTAATCTTCATGAGTCTGAACTCATCAATAAGGCATGGGAATCAAATTCGTTCCACAATTAAACAACATGGAAAACATTGCTACGCACTCATAACTCGGGACTACACGTCACATGAAGATACAAATCAAGCACCCATTAGTCCTTTTTACACCTCAAGCAAACTCTTTTCTTCACATTCAAGTCATCTCAACGTAGCTCACAATCACATCCTACTCATCATTTATTCATCCAACCACTCGCTGACCATAAATTCCACTCATAGAGACACTACCGAACGTATAAGTCCAAAAGCACATGCACGCACAACCGAAATTCCCGTGCTTCAGCTGCAGTCAAAACCCGGCCTCAAGTCCTCCAAACTGACCCATCATCAACACACATAAATCACATCTTGCACCTCATCCATGGAATCACAAGCCACTAATGCACAACCGATACCAAGCACTCCCTTACGCATACGAATGTGGCAAAAAAATTCAAAGAGTTACGCTTCAAGCTGAATCAATGTCGCACCATAAGGAAAGAAAGATGGGAAGTTTATACTAAAGTCCCTGTAGCCTCTCAAAGATAAGTATGGACGTCATCACACCTATCCGCAAGACTTTACTAGACACTTGCTCATGACTCGTAAAACCTATGAACCTAGAGCTCTGATACCAACTTGTCACGACCAAAAAATCACTAGTTGTGATGGAACCTAACTCGACCCACTAAGAAAGAAAACTGACAGTCAATACAGCCCAAATGAAATTATAGGAAAATAGTGAAGAATTATCTGAACCTTTACAAATTAACCCAAGAACTAGTAGTACGAATCACGAGTTTCTAAGACTTGGAATTTACAAAGCTGATACAAATAATTACACAATCTGTTTGAAAGTTACATAAATAGATTAACACAATCTAAACCTACCAAGTACAAGTGGCAGTTATATCTATAATGCACGAACATTTTCAGGGTCAGCTCCCGACATCACCAGCAGCTCCGCTCCAAAAATTTGCACGCAAGGTGCAGAAGTGTAGTATGAGTACAACCGACCCCATGTACCCAGTAAGTATTTTGTCTAACCTCATCAAAGTAGTGACGAGGCTTTTTATATAAAAGATACTCACTGATAAAATCTGTACCGAAAACTAGCAATAGAATTATACTACAGTATAATAGAACAGAGTACACGAGACGAATGTACAAAGCAATAACAAAGTACTAGAAAAGATCTCAATTCAACAGTTTCCAATGAACCATAATAATCACCTCAAAACTTTCATAGCGTGAGGAATATACTCTGATATCAAGTAAATTGCACGACAACACCATTCGTGCATTTATCTCATCCACACCAAATATGCATAAAATAGAACCAACCGGATGGCAGAAATGCTGATAACAGCAATGACAAAGTGGGAAAATATGCAAGTAGCAATAATGAACGAGGATGTACGTATGACAATCAGTAATAGACTAGGCAGAAAGCATAGAGGTAATGATAATAATTAGGTAAAAGGAATATAACTTCAACTAACTAGCATGGTTGAGGCATAAATATAGATATAATGAATAAGAGGGGAACCCATGATCTTTATGAGTTAACAAGTAGAAGAAATAATGACTAACATGGTAGAAGTCATGTACTAAGTGGAAAAAAAAATATATGTCAAAGATGTAATTATGATAGCAGGAAGTAGGCATGGTATTTGCAAGTTTAGCAAGTAGAAGGAAGCGACACAATAATAAATAAGATAGAGAACAAGAATAGGGCATTAACGACAAGTCACATAAGAACCAAATTACGACAATGACAGCTCAATGTAAAGGCATGAACGTATACATAAGGAAAAGATATAACAATATAATGTATGTCCCTTGTCCTCACCTGCACGGAGACACCCATCGTGCCATGAACTCATGACAATATAAAGCATGATAATATAAATGAAATGGCACGTCATCACCCTTCGTGCTTTACACTCACATAACATGGCACGCCATCACCGTTCGTGCTTTTAATCACAAATGATATGGCACGACATCACCCTTCGTGCTTTTACTCTTGATAGATATGACACGGCATCACCCTTCATGCTTTGACTCTCAATAATATGGCATGGCATTACCCTTCGTACTTTTTTTCTGAATAATATGGCACGGCATCACCCTTCGTGCTTTTACTCTCAATAATACGTAAAGACATCACCCTTCGTGCTTTTACTCTCAATAATATGGCATGGTATCACCCTTCATTCTTTACACTCTTCCTTACCAAGAATATCTATATCAATGACAAATAAGGCATAAAGCATAAATAACATCAAGGAGAGTGTTTAAATGAATAGTCCAAATGAATCAGAATCACAACATTCCAAGCCAACAATAGTTCAATAAACCCGAAAGAACCTTATTATTCAAGTATTTCAACAAATCTCATGAATGATCTACAACACAAGTGTAGAATCTAGTATCTCAAGAATATCGGTCATAGCAATGTATTAATGATTATGCATAATGATGACTGAATTAGATACATTAATGTATTCTCATAATTTAATCAAATTTTATTAAGTTATAATACTCTAAGTCTTAGTTTCTAACATTTAATACTATGTTATTAGTATCTAGGAGTCAAGTAAGGCATGAAGCAAGAAGGTCACGTGATTCTACAAGACACAATTTATAGCATAATTTACCCCTGAGCATGGTTAACCCTGGCACATGCATATATGCTCGTCACCTCATATATGTATCACCCCCGCATGTAGAAAACAATGTCAAATAGTAGGAAAATTTTTCTCAACAAGGTTGGCAAGACACTTACCTCAATTCGGCTAACTCATTACTCAATTTAGCTTTTTCTTTTACAATTCATCTCCTCTCGGCTCAATCTAGCAAAAGACGACGTAAATACATCACAAAATGCAAGGAAAAATAATTTCAATTAATAAAATAATGATTTTATACTATTTCCAAAAAGTCAACCCCCGGGCCCGCCCGATCAAAACCCGGGTCAAGGGTAGCTCTTGACTACCCATAGCCTCACGAGTTCACATACGTATTTTGTTTCCAAATCCAAGTCTTATTCGACTCTCAAATCCCAAATTTTTATTTTTCAAAGTTTTGACAAAATTCCCAAATTTTTCCATAGATTCTCATGAATTTGATGTTAAATCTTATGTAAAATCATGAAATGTAGTTGAGAATTGATTAGAGGTACTTACCCAATGATTTGGTATGAAAATCCCTTCACAAAATTGCCTCCCATCGAAGCTAGTGTTCAAAATATAACAAAATGAAGCTAAGTCTCGAAATTCTCAGCTATTAGCAGGTAGCAGATGTCGCATTTGCGACAAGGGGTTTGATAATCCGAGCCCCGCAAATGCGAACAATATACCGCAAAATTGAACGCTGTCAAGGTCATATTTGCGACCCAATACCTCACAAATGCGAATACCATTATCTTGCAAAAGTGGCAGGGTCCTTGCAAAAGTGAACAACCCCACTTCGCAAATTTGAATCTTCGCCAGCAGCTCAAATTTCGCAAATGCGATGGCTACTTCGCAATTGCAACAAAAACAGCACAAATGCGATGACACCAGCACCAGCACTCAAAATCATGAAAAATCATTTCGGATTCAGTCTGAAACTCACATGAGCCATCGAGGCTCCAAACCAACTATGCACCCAGGTCCAAAAACACAACACGAACTTTCTCGCGCTATCAAATCATCAAGTAACCTCTATAAGCATGAATCGGACACAAAAAAATAGAGATAACTCTTATTGATTTTGGATGATTTACAATTGAATAGTACCTCTCTATTTATATGGAAAAAGTGACTTAGTCACAAAGTAACAGACCCTAAAATATCCCTAAAATATAGACATTCACCTTAAATACAACAGATAATGTGCCTCGTTAAAATTTTAACTAAGATAAAACCCAATAGGAAAAAATTCTTGTGAAAGAAAAACTGTACACATGTTTAGAAATACGTTTTTTGGTTTTCTTGTTAAAAACCTTGCAAGGAAAACCCAGTGGGACAAAAACTTGTAAGGGAAAAAGAGTACAACGCATATTAACTCCCCCTGATGAGAGCATCAATTCACATCCTTGAGCCTTCACATCATAATCTTGTACACTGATTTCTTGAAAGTTGACGTCAGTAGAGATTTTGTGAATAAATCAGCCATATTATCACTTGAACGAAGCCGTTGTACATTGATATCACCATTCTTTTGAACATCGTGTGGGAAAAATAACTTTGGTGAAATATGTTTTATCCTATCTCTTTTTATAAATTCTCCATCCAATTGGGATATGCATGCTTCATTGTCTTCATACAAAATTGTGGGTAGTTTATCACACTTCAAACCACATTTGTCTCGAATAAAATGTATTATAGACCTCAACAATACATATTCTCGACTTGCTTTATGGATAGCAATCATCTTAGGATGATTAGATGAAGTAGCCACGATTAATTTCTTAGTCGATCACCAAGATATGGAAGTGCCTCCACATGTAAGCACATAGCCTATTTGAGATCGAGCCTTGTGTGGGTCAAATAAATACTCAACATCATCATAACTAACAAGATCAGGACTGCAATTATTGCCATAAAATAAGCCCATATCGGTAGTCCCTTTTAGATACCGCAATATGTGTTTGATTCCATTCCAATGTCTTCTTGTAATAGCAGAGCTATAACTTGCTAAAATATTAACTGAAAAAGTTATGTCAGGCCTTTTAGTATTATGAAGTGATCACGCCCAACTATTCCTTATTAAAAGGACTGAGCGGTCGCTGCAAAAATAATCCAGTTCAAGAGTCTGGAGTCGGACCTCACAGGGAACTAACCTATTTGCTACAACTTTTCATTATCACTCATGATAAACTCAGACAACTTTCAGAGTTCAAGAGTTGATTTATGAATTAACAAAATTACTTAACTAAGGAAAAACAGAACTTAAAAACTATCAATTAGCAAGAATGAGGTTGAATTCAATGATAAAAGGATCTAGTGTATATGATTTCCCCAATTGTCGGATTAATTCTTGACATGTTAGCTATAATCTCTCCACAACACTCTTTAAAGATGATCAGTTCCTATTTACCACAATTATCTCTCCATCAAACGATAATTTACTAGAATTATACTCTCGAACTACTATATCTGACAATTCGTACAACTCATAAATATCACGCCGAAGCTTTGTTATCTCTAATCCCGCTTTTAAATTTAATTAATTAATCTCTTAATTTACTCGAAAGTGGCGTTGTTCAACAACAATCTAATCAAGTGTTCTCTCTGAAGCAACACAAGTTAACTAGACATGATTAATCAAGGGCCCATAATTAAAGATTAAAAATGGCTTAATTACATCAAATCATAATCTAGACTTCATCCAAAAATTGGTTCTATTAGCCCTAGAGGACATGTTTAGCTGCTCATAATGCTATGTAAAATTACAATATAAAAATTCATAACCAACAATGGAAATAAGAAGAAGAAGGTGAAAAACTCGTAGAAGAATTTTCCGTCCTGCACATTGAGTGTTCTTGCCTCCAAAAGTATTTCATAACCCTTCAAAACAGCTTGAAGTTGTATTTAGACCGAATATGGTTGTTGTGGGGAGTCCTTGATCTCCCTTAATTCAAAAAGGGATCGTTGAGTTGCGTGCCAAAGTTGGTGCAACGCGCGACTTCTAGCACGCTCCCAGTTATTTCTTCTTCTTCTTTGTTCTTTCGTGTGCCAGGTCTAGTGCCAACCTCCATACTTCGCTATTTTTTTTGTTTATTTCCTAAGCCATTTCGTTCCTACTTTCACGCAATGCACGAATTGTGACACGCTTCCATCTCTTGCATCTCTATCTTTTTTCATCAAATCATCTAATTCTTGCCAACTTCCATCTAAATTCACTCCTACACATGATAAACACATAATGAGTGCATTTCATGTTCATAAGCATGTGATTTCCCACAACTCACATACAAAATGATATGAAACTATACTAGATAATGTGTATTTTTAGTCATTTGCCACAACCCTACACCTAAACTCTTGCTCGTGCGAGCAACTCAAAATTAAGCACATCGACAAGTAACACAATTTTAAAGCATAGTCTAGCATCAGAGCAATGGCGATGATTTATATCAACGCTTCAAACCCAGCATAAGAGTGATTGACATCTTTTCTTATTTTTAGGCCAATGCAAAGACTATTTACAACATTTGTGTGACTCTTCTAACATCCTAGCCTTAAAAATTGACTCTAATACATTCCATATGACTTGTTTCTTGTGCCAACTCAAAAACCAAGGACTTTACCAATCCTTCGCAAATCATGTGCCCTTACCAACAAACCACAGAGAGAAGTAGTCCACACACTCAAATATAAGTTCAAGTGTAATATAAGGACTCAAATATTGAAAGAATTCACTTGCTCTCACAATGAAACTCGTATGCCACTCAAGTTGGTACCATTGGCTTGCCCGTAGTGTAAGACTCGACTAATTTAAGCTTGCAAAATCTAGGATTAAGTAGGACTTTATAGGTTGTATTGTAGGCTAAAGAACGGGTAGGATATATATATATATATATATATATATATATATATACATATGTATATATATAAAATAGGAAAATAGTGACTAACCCTCCTAAGCACTTTAATACACCACACTTCACTTGTAACCACCTTCTTGTCATGGCTAATTAATTTTTTTGGCTTTAAATCATACTCATTTAACTCTTCCTTCATTAAGCACATCAAAGTATAGATACTTACTAGCCTGAATAAAGATCTGGGAGGTTCCATTAATTTTTCATTTTTTTTACACTCTCCTTAATTTGGTATTTTCGACAATTAAGGCTCTTAAACACAAGTGCACCTGTTTTGCCTTTCTACGGTTTCACTCAAAATATACCCAATCTCTTTCTTTACTATTTAGAGACTTAAGTCCTTTCGGAGGTAAAGAGTGAACATGATACGATTTAGAACAAGACAGGGAATGGCTGGTAATGTGGGTGCCAAATAAAAAGGTCTATAGGCTCCAAAGGGTTGACTACGGATAATGATATTACTAGAAGGCATATAGGCTTAAGGGTCAATCAAAGAAATGCCTATATCATTTCCTAGACTCACAAGACTTAATCATTTCGCTTCGACTCACACACGGGGAAAGTTCTAGACTAACAAGGATGACACAAAGTACAACTAAAATCTCACCTCACACAATGCACATGACTTACTCAAGACAGATCAGACCTGACTCTTAAGTTAAAGCAATTAGCACATTAATCATAAAATTCAAACACTAGGAATTAACAACAAGAATCAATAGACAAGCCCAAGTGTCAAAAGAAAGTCACATATACTCTCAAGGCATATGGTCAAGAGAATTAAGAAAAAAGTACTCAACGTAAATGCTCTGAAACTAAGCCCTGCTATAAAACATGTCAAAAACACAGATTACTCAAGTTCTCCCATTCCATTATCAGTTCAACAAGAAAAGAATAGGAGAGAAGAAAGAAAACAAAATGAAAAAAAATCTATATGTATTTTTCTTTAGGATTTAGCCCCTCAATAAAACTATCTAGGAAATCCGGCGTCGGGAAGAGTCTACAAATTTAATAACATAGTTTAAGAAATCTACCTAAAATACTCGGTTCAAGAAAATGGCATCATCGGGAAAGAACAGTGGTTTAAAGAAAATCCGGTATTAAGCCACTAAAAAAACTACTACAATTATAATAGCCGTAAGTGTGATCATGCAATTAAAAATATATCACTAGCAATTAAGCACATGCCAAAAATATCAAAATCTGACACTCTACCCCACACTCAAGAATGTGCCTTGTCCTCAGTTGCACAATATCACAATACAAATAAGAAATATCAAAAGTACAGCGGGTGTCAAAAACTCCCTCATTATCACTCTGGCTCTGGCGAGGAACGGTCGTGAGCTTCAGTCCTCGATGTTGATGGATCTTGTAGTACGATACCAAATGTGTCAACCGACGCTATCATATCGTCCTCCCTAGTCGAGGTAATCTCTATCACAACCTCCTCGCGAACCTCGGTTTTCTCATAAATAAGGGTGCCCTCGATCTGCATGCCTTATATGTTTCACCCCACGAACTGCATCAAGAAGCATGGCATACTTCTCTCGCATCCATTGATCTCTGACATCCTGAGCATCCTGCAATGAACGATCCTATGCCTTTAAATCCAACCTCAATTGGTTGATCTCACGCTCCATAGTCTCTTTCTATCACCCTGGTCCAATTTCTTTAATTGTTTCTCATTCAGGTCTTGGACGGGGCAGTAGTCATGGGGTTGATCCATTGTAGCTAGGCTCTGTTATCTTGAATAGGTAGGCTCAGTACGCCATTAGCTAAACCCTTTCTTACCCTGCCTTTGGATTCGTTTTGTTCGTACACAATCAACGGAGGCCTTCCCGACATATGTTGCAACGTCTCCAATAGCATGCCTTCAAATTGTTTATTCAGGGGCCTGGATTTTTGGCTGTA
>ML409571.1:128669-149586 GCA_005239525.1 Nicotiana knightiana | reverse complement strand
AAGGCACGAGACAATCGAGCTTGATAACATTCAAGACTCTATTGAGCTTCCAACCTCTTCTCACCAAGAGCCTCTAACTCTGCTAATCGAAGTTGAGCATTTTCTTTGATAGTGATCCCTTCTTGAATAGCCAGTCATAATGAAGGTATTTGACGCTCAAGTGGCAAGACGACTTCAACTCCATAAACGAGTGCATAAGGGGTCGCTTGTGTTGGCGTGCAGTGAGTTCCTCCACACGGTCATGCCAATCCCGTTTGGATTTGGAGACGACTTTCTTTAACAAGTTGCATAGTGTCTTGTTGAATGCCTCAGCTAGACCATTGGCGGCAGCATTGTACATAGAAGAGTTACGTTGCTTGAAGCCAAAGAGTTCACAAATCTTGTTCATCAACCTATTGTCGAACGGCTTGCCATTATCCGTTATTATGTAACGAGGAATGCCAAAGCGATAGATAATATTTACTTGGATGAAACTTGCAATATTTTCCTTCTTCACCTCCTTAAGAGCAACAACTTCAGCCCATTTTGAGAAGTAGTCAGTTGCAGCCAAGATGTATAGGTACCCACCAGAGGACTTTGGTAGTGGTCCAACAACATCCAATCCCCAAGCGTCAAACGGCCAGGATGCAACAGTCGGGTGCAACACTTCAGGAGGTTGATGAATAAAATTCGCATGGAATTGACAAGCCTTGCATCTTCGAGCGTAGTCCAAGCAATCTTTTACCATCGTTGGCCAATAATATCCCATCCTTTTTATATGGAAGTGGAGCTTTGGTCCAGACTGGTGTGACCCACATACCCCAGAATGTGCCTCTTGCAAAGATTGGAGTGCTTCTTCTTCCCCTAAGCATCACAAGAGTACTCCCTCGAACGACCTTCTGTATAGAGTATCTTTGTAGTAAAGGAAGTGAGGTGCACGACGACGGATTTCAGTCCTTCTCCTTGGATATTCTGGAAGTATCCCATAACATAAGTAGTCGATAATGGGTTGTCGCCATTCTTCTTTCTCAACTTCAGAAACAGCGACAAGATGCTTGAGTTAATTTTCTTCACCTTCAGCCTCATTTGGCAACGGTACTACCCATTTTTGGCAGATAGTAACTTGTGCTTGATCAGGAAGGGTCAATGATGAAGCTAGGGCAGCTAAAGCATCAACCTTCTTATTTTCTTTCCTTCGCACATGCTGAATAGTCACATCATCGAGCCACCCCATTAACTTTTTTGCGTAATCATGATATGGGTGTAGTTCAGGATTCTTGACCTCGTAACTACCCAGAAGCTGATTGACTGCTAACTGAGAGTCACCAAACACTTGCAATTGCAACTGCTTCATTTCGACAGCCATCTCAAGCCCAAGTATTAGTGCTTGATACTCAGAAACATTGTTAGAGCAGAGTTGCGTCAACATAAAAGAGTAGGGCAAAACTTCACCTTGAGAAGTGACAAATACTACTCCAGCACCAGCTCCTCCACGATGTACAACACCATCAAAGTACATCTTCCATGGAGGATGAACTTCTATGACCATGGCGTCCTCATTAGGTAGTTCGTCAGGTAGCTTCCAATCATCAGGTATAGGGTGATCTGCCAAGAAGTCCGCTAACACTTGTCCTTTTATAGCCTTTTTTGGGATGTACACGATTTCAAATTGTTGAAACTGGAGGTACCACCTTGCTAGTCGATCACTAAGGACAGGTTTTGACATCACGAACTTGATGGGATTTGATCTAGAAACCAAACGAACGACATGAGCTTGAAAGTAGTGCTTCAACTCTTGGATTGAGAAGACTAGCTCCAAACATAAATTTTCAATTGGCGAATAATTCAGCTCATTTGGTGTCATCATCCTGCTCAAGTAGTAAAGGGAGTTTTCTTTACCTTCACTATTTTCTTGGGCCAACAGCGCTCCAACAGACCTTTCTTGTGCTGAAATGTATAGTATCAGCAGCTTTCCAAGTATAGGGGCTACCAAAACTGGAGGCTTCATCAGGTAGGATTTAATGCTCTCAAAGGAATTGCTACACGCTTGGTCCCATTTGAAAGGGACACCTTTCTTCATAAGGCGGCTGAATAGTTGGCACTTCCCAGCTAGGTTTGAGATGAATCTCCTAAGGTATGCTAGCTTTCCTTGCAGACTTTCAATTCATGAATATTGCGAGGCTCAAGCATTTTCAAGATATCATCTACTTTAGCTTGATCTATTTTAATCTCTCGATGCCAGACAATGAAACCCAGGAACTTTTCGGAGGTAACTCCAAAGGCGCATTTTAATGGATTCATCCTAAGTTGGTATCTCCGGAGCAACTCAAACACCATTCTCAGGTCTTTCAGGTGGTCGCTTTTCTTTCCTGATTTCACCACCAAGTCATCAATGTAGCATTCGACATTCTTGTGGAGAAGGTCATCAAAGATATTATTCATAGCTCTTTGGTAAGTAGCACCAGCGTTCTTCAAGCCAAAAGGCATTACCTTGTAGCAATAAATACCCTTGGGGGTACGGAATGCAGTAAGCTCTTCATCTTTTGGCGCCATGCGAATTTGGTTATAGCCTGATGAACTGTCCATAAATGACATTGCCTCGTACCCAGTAGTAGCACCGATCATCAATTCTGGAATGGGAAGTAGGAACTCATCTTTCGGACACGCATCGTTAAGATCCCTAAAGTCAACGCACACTCGAATCTGGCCATTTTTCTTCCTTACAGGGACAATACTTGAAACCCATGTTGGGTATTTAACTTCATGAATAAAGCCAGCTTCGATGAGTTTGTTAACTTCGATTTCAATCAAGGGAACCAAGTCCGGCCTAAAACGCCTTTGAGCTTGCTTAACAGGACGAGCGCCATTCTTGACCGCAAGGTGATGGACTGCCACTTTAGGGTCCAAGCCAGGAATTTATTTGTAACTCCAAGAAAATACATCCCTAAAATCCTTGAGTAATTCAATATAAGTGCTTTCTTCGTTAATTTCTAGTAAAGCACTTAGGTAGGTGGGTCTTGGTTCTTCATCAGTGCCAAGGTTAACTTCTTTTAAGGCATCAACCGTTGCCTTCACCCCTTCTTCAAGTTCCGGGGGAGCATCTTTCGCATCTTCATCTTCATGTTCTTAAGTTTCCCCATCATTGAATGATATGTGATAACATGGTGAAACATCGTCTAATCTCTCATCATCCTCCATTAGAGATAAAACACCTTGCTCGCTTTGTGCAGTAACATGATACGAAGAACCCACACTTTCTTCATATTCATCACGTTCTTTAGTGTAGACCACAGTGTATGGCTTCACCTTTAGTACTTCATCACACGAAACCATGACTTTTGTTTGTCACTTCATTCTAGAAGGAATTAAACTCTGGAAATTTTTAGAGATCTTCCAATTTCTTGTATTTGGATAATTTCTCTGGAACTTATTCCCCTTCTTTAATGGACCCAATCTCTCAAATACAGAAGTTCTCACAGTTGGTTTTCCAAGTCGGTCAAAGACGGAAGGCCTGTTAGAAGTGGTAGATTCATCTTCTATAGTGATATAATTTCTACTCGCCCTTCTTATTGAGATGCACACTGGTGACGATTGCTTGTATCCCAAACCTTCACGTGGTTGCCTCGTTGCAGCTTCTGATGGGAGCTTCCCTAATTTTGACGGCTCATTAGGATTGTATCCAGCCTTTGCAAATAGCTTGTAAGCGTTAGGATCGAAAACTTCATCTGTCCGCTTTGTAGGGAGTGCCACTTTCTGCAGAGGATTTTGGGCTATGAATCCTGCAAGCGGCTTCGAGGACAACGTTACTACCTCAATTCGTTTTACCGGAAGAGTTAACTCCTTTAGCATGTTAATTTGGAGATTAGACGATTCGCCTTCATCTTTCTTCCTTTTAGGGACATATTGGAGCACATGACTTACTTTCTTGCAGTAAGACGCAATATTCCCTCTATGAGATGTATTCACGTTGGGTCGTACCTCCTCAGTAACAACTTTGTCTTTACCAATAGTCACCTCAGCTCTTTTAGTTATGGGCTCGTCATTCTTGCTTTTCATGCCATCATCAACTTTTAGCTCCTTCACAATGTGGTTCTTCAAGTAGAACTTTGCATCGGCGAAGTGTGACTCTGCCTTGGTGAATGGGGCATCATCGACAACTATATTTTTCTCGACTTCACCCTCATAGTATTTTGAACATTGATGGTAGGTAGATGGAACTACTTTATTCTCATGTATCCAAGGCCTTCCAAGCAAGACATTATATGAAGTCTTCTCATCGATCACATGCAGCCATGCACTTGATTGCATATCTTCAATGGTGATTCCCAGCCTAATCGCGCCTATGGCTCTTTGCCCTCCTTGGTTGAATCCTTGGATCATCACACGACTTTCTGAGAGTTCGTTCATGGGAATACCAAGTTCTTTCACAGTGTGAATTGGAAAAATGTTCACCCTCCATCAACAAAAATTCGATTTACCCTTTCATCACACATATAGCCAACCAGGTACAATGGGCGGTTATGAGGAGTGTCACCTAGTAGAACATCACCATTTGTGAACGTGACTTTTTCCTCACAAGCATTAACTTCTTGAGGAGTGGACTTGATAAGCTTTTCCGAAGATGGTGCCGATGGTAGGTCATCATTCCTTTCTTTCCCTTCGTCAGTATGGAAACAAGAGGCATCAATACCCCCATGGGAAATCTTCGTGCAGAACCAACTTGGTAAAAACTCCTCCAAGGTCACTAGAAGTCGTGGCTTTTGAGGGTGGTGCACCTCCACTTTCGCTTTCTTTACGTGCTTAACTGGGTTCCATCTCCTAGGTCTTTTCACCATTATTTTCCTCGTTGGTTGTTACATTGATCCTTTTCGTGGACTCCTTTTGTGGCGCCTACGACGAGTCACCAGCGTCCAACCTTCATCATCCTCAGGTTGACCGTCTTCAACCTTGTAGTTCTCCAATAATTCTTCATCTTTACTCTCTTTGGAACTACATAATTTGTCTGGATTGAATGAGCCAAATATGATAGAGACTTGGTTTGCGCTTTCTTTCTCATCTTCAAGTACAATCTTCTTTTCACGATCCAAGTCCATAACTTTGTCCTTGAAGACAAAGCACTTCTCCAGAGGGTGGCTCATAAGTCGATGATATTTGCAGTAATTTGGGTCATCGATTTTCTCAGCTTCATTTGGTCACTTCATCTCTGGAAACTCAATGAGATTTAACTCGAGGAGTTCTTCAAAAATAGCTGGCATATCAGAATCCAGAAATTGGTACTCTTTCTCTTGCATTTCTTTTAGAGTCAACTTTCCACTTGGATTATCTTGAAACGAAGTGAATTTCATACTCTGCTTCTTTCTCACCTTCGTCGTGAACTTCACCGGTGGTGTGTTGACATTCATAGCTTCTTTATTTTCAGATATTGGTACAAACTTGCTCCATTTTTTGACTTATTGCTTGTCGTTCCCTTTGCGAGGTTCATAGATGGGCAGCCTTTCATTTCCAGCAGAGGCCATGCTCAATTCCATGTCATGGGCACGAGTTGCAAGTTCTTCAAATGTTCTAGGATTGATACCTTGCAAGATGTAGCGAAATACCCAATGCATACCTTGGATGCACATCTCTATGCCAGAAGCTTCACTAAGCCTGTCTTTATAGTTGAGGCTTGCATTCCTCCAAAAATTGATAAAGTCGATAGCTGGTTTACTCTTCCGTTGACGAGTACTTGTGAGTTCTATCATACTGACAGTACGTCTCATGCTATAAAAGTGATTGAGGAATTCTTGCTCTAGTTGATCCGAGCTATCAATAGATCCAGCCTCGAGGTCTGTGTACTAATCAAAGGCATTTCCTCTTAATGAGCGGACAAACTGTTTGACGAGGTAATCTCCATAAGTCCCAGCATTGTTGCATGTCTCAACGAAGTGCACCACATGTTGCTTTGGATTGCCTTTGCCATCAAACTGTTGAAATTTCGAAGGTTGATAGCCATCATGCATCTTCAACATATCGATCCTTGAAGTGTACGGCTTTGCATAGGTAAAGGAGGACTTGGAAGCAACTTCATATTTGTTTCTTATAGTCCCTTCAGTAAAATCCTTTAGCTGATTGATTGGAATCATCCCTTCCGAAGAGACTGGAATTTCCTTAATGGATGCAACTTGTCATGGGGGAGCATCAATCTCTTGAAATTTTGGGAGTTTGCCAGGTGCATGGGTGGATTCTTCTTCCATCAATATTCCCACCCTATCTGTTAGCTTATCGATTCTAGCATCTTAATTTTGCATGCACTTCGTCAAGCCAGCGACTACTTCCGTCAAGTTTGCCAACTGCTCCCCCACAGATGAAATGTTTGTCACCATGGCTTGTGTCACAGGGTCATTTTCTGTCACCCGAATTCCGTCCGAGGTTTCACCCTTGTACGGCAGTCAAGCCCAACCTTGACTTCAGCCTTTCCAACACTTAGTATTATTTAGGAACGTTTTGGACTTAGACAAATTTAGGCAGCAAGTTAAAGTAAAGGCACACACGAAAATTACAGGAATTTCTCCCCAACTTATATTAATAAGTGAATACAAGAACACAATGAAGCCAACCCTATGGCCAAGACAAAGAACTCCCTAGTTCCCTGCCCCAAAGCAAGTTTCCCACCCTTAGGAAATTTACTTAGACAAATTTGGCTAACTTAAATACCACAAGCTAAGTTTTGCCCCTTTTTGGACAGCCTTGTGCACATATTTATAGTGCAGGATGTCCAATTACATTTGGCAGGTTAAAAGCATTCAGTTGACAAGCCCCAACTGATGGGGAAACACTAAGACATGATACAAAAATGTTCCCACTCTTTTAGCCCATGATCAACCATGTTTTGGAGGTGGTTTGTAACTACCAACTGCCTCCCATGTGCCTGCACACGTTTTTGAACTGCTGCCTGTGCACAGCATGTGCCTGCTTTGCCCAGATGCTGCGTGCCCAAGGCTGGCATTGCGCCCAGACTTGCCTTTGACACTGCTCCACCCCAATGCCATGGCCACAGCTTGCCGCCCTTTATCTTAACCGCACACGAACGCTGCCACAGCTGCCCGCTTGTGTCAAGTCGCCCCCAACTTGATCAAATCTGCCCGCATCAATTATTCTTGCTTGTCCCACATTGCCTTGCCTTTCCTTGCCATGCCTTTGCCCCTGATTTGACATGGTTTTTCCTTGCCATGGTTATGCCAACCCGCACGTCTAAGTGAGGTGAGCCTTGCCTCCGTTCAAGGCGTGTTTGTCAAGCCCGCATAGTCCGTCATGCCAAGCTGCTCGTCATGATGTTGCCCGTTTTTCAGGTTGTGTTTCAAGGCCATCATGAAAATCCTTGTCACAACCCCCACCTGCCAAGGACCTTTGTCAAGGGGCTAACAAACCACCCCCACCAGAAGAATTCGTCGACCTCGATGAAGCAGTCTCCGCATTTTTCAATACCACCATAGGTCCTACATATGCTATCTCGTGCTCATATTTTTCCTCGTTCATCCCTTCTTCACCTTTTTCTTCAGTAAATAAGGTTGAGAGCCATTCGAGTTTTGGACAGTCCCTCGCCATGTGTGGTCCTTTGCAAATAAAACAACCATCAAACCTGCTGTTTTGTCCCTTGTTTGTCGAAGGTCCGGCGCATTGCCTTTCCTTTCCATTGCTATTGCCCTCAACATCATTATGCTTGTCATTTCCGTTTTCCTCCATTCTTTTGACTTGTCCTTGTTCCCGTTTTTGGACTTTGAAGCAGTATAGAAATCAGAACCATCTTGTCCCAACCGGAAATCGCCCAATGCATCCGCAGCAGCAATGGAACTAGGAAGGTCTTTCACATTCTGCCTTCGGAGTTCCATTTGCGCCCACGTCTGCAGCCCGTAAAGGAAATTGTGCAGCTGGTCTTCCTTAGACATGTTGCTTATATCCAGCATCAAAGAACTGAAATCTTTGACATATTCCCTGACTGCCAGTTTGTTTCAACTTCTTTAAACGATCTCTAGCAATCCAGCCCGCATTGCTCGGAAAGAATTGATCCTTTAACTCTTTCTTCAGCCCTTCCCAAGAGTCAATGTTTTCCCTACTAGCACTTACATCATCTGCCACACGCGTACGCCACCAAAGTTTTGCATCGTCCACCAAGTACATAGTCGTAATGGTGACCTTATCTTCATCTCGCACGTGGGAAGCCTTAAAGTACTGCTCCATATCCCACAGGAAATTTTTGAGTTTCTTGGCACTCCTTGCGCCATTAAACTCTTTAGGTTCGGGAATTTTGACCTTGGTACAATCTGCTCCGCGTTGTCTATTATCATTGCCAATAGCACGTCGCAGCAACACATTTTCCGCCTTGAGACCTGAACACTCTTGGCTCAGCTTGCTCAACTCTATCTCAAGATAGGCGAGACGAGTAACAATGGTCAGAAGTTGATCCCCATCAATAGTTCCGACGAGTGCCTCCAAAGCAGCAACTTTTTCCCTCAGTTCTGCCGTGCCACCAGCCATGTTTTCGAACAACAAAACAAAATCGGCTACTGGTTGTCTTACCACTGCAACGAACCTGCTCTTCTCTGATACCAGTTGTCACAGGGTCGTATTCTGTCATCCGAATTCCGTCCGAGGTTTCACCCTTGTGCGGCAGTCAAGCCCAACCTTGACGTCAGCCTTTCCAACACTTAGAATTATTTAGGAACGTTTTGGACTTAGACAAATTTAGGCAGCAAGTTAAAGTAAAGGCACATACGAAAATTACAGGAATTTCTCCCCAACTTGTATTAATAAGTGAATACAAGAACACAATGAAGCCAACCCTATGGACAAGACAAAGAACTCCCTAGTTCCCTTCCCTAAAACAAGTTTCCCACCCTTAGGAAATATACTTAGACGAATTTGGCTAACTTAAATACCACAAGCTAAGTTCTGCCCCTTTTTGGACAGCCTTGTGCACATATTTATAGTGCAGGATGTCCAATTACATTTGGCAGGTTAAAAGCATTCAGTTGACAAGCCCCAACTGATGGGAAAACACTAAGACATGATACAAAAATGTGCCCACTCTTTTAGCCCATGATCAGCCAGGTTTTGGAGGTGGTTTGTAACTGCCAACTGCCTCCCATGTGCTTTGCACACGTTTTTGAATTGCTGCCTGTGCACAGCATGTGCCTGCTTTGCCCAGCTGCTGCGTGCCCAAGGCTGGCATTGCGCCCAGCCTTTCCTTTGACACTGCTCCGCCCCAATTCCATGGACATAGCTTGTCGCCCTTTAGCTTAATCGCACACGAACGCTGCCACAACTGCCCGCTTGTGTCAAGTCGCCCCCAACTTGATCAAATCTGCCCGCATCAATTATTCTTGCTTGTCCCACATTTCCTTGTCTTGCCTTGCCATGCCTTTGCCCTGCTTTGACATGGTTTTTCCTTGCCATGGTTATGCCAACCCGCACGTCTAAGTGAGGTGCGCCTTGCCTCCGTTCACGGCACGTTTGTTAAGCCCGCATAGTCCGTCATGCCAAGATGCTCGTCATGATGCTGCCCATTTTTGAGGTTGTGTGCCAAGGCCATCATGAAAATCCTTGTCACAACCCCCACCTGCCGAGGACCTTTGTCTAGGGGCTAACATCTTGCATGATTGTCATGGAGGACGGAGAGTAGCATGGATTTTCACACAGATTGATCCTTGATTGGCTCACGCTATGTGGTGTAAGTGGGGAGGATCCATCACTTGAAGCATCATCATCCTCCTTCACAGCAGAGTGTTTGGATCCGGAGAGGTGAAGCAGAGCAAGAGTTTTCTTGATCTTTTCAGCAACATAGCTTCCTCCTTCGAGTGCATTTGTGAAAGATCTTGATCCTTTTGAGGATGAAGATCCGGAAACAGGGGTAGATACGGACGAAACTTGGGGTGCTTATTGTCCTAACGAGCTTGCTTTGCTCCTCGTAACTGGTCCGAAGCTTCCAAAGGTAACTTCGAGTATGTTTTTCACATCAGCATAAAACCTGGAATTGGCAGCCTTGGCGGAAGTAACTGGAGTTGATTTTCTTGGAAGCCATTTCGTTGTTCTTGAACTTTGGTGACTGAAAAGTTGAGATGAGAGGTAGAGATTGTCCCACTGGGCGTGCCAAAATTTGTAGACAATAAACTGCATCGAGAAAATAAAATCAAGACCAAAAAATATCGCAACAATCATAGTAATTTATTTCAAATGTTTGAGTGTTAGAATCTCTATGAATCCTCTGATTCTACTTTTCAATGGTAAGTAGAAAGAGCTTTTGAGCTTAATCTTTGAATTTTATTTGATTTTAATCCAAGTGCTTGCAGCTTGATCTTGAACTTGACGTATTTTTAATCCAAGGGCTTGCAGCATGTTCTTGAATCTTCGTCTTGATCTTTTAATCCTTAGAACACTTGAATGCTTGTAGCTTTTAGAGAAATCTGCAGCGTTTGATCCACGAGCTTCCTCTGCTTCTTGTTATAACTTCTAGTTCTTTTCTAAGTTATGAAGATCCCTATTTATAGTTGTGAGAGGGAAGAGTTGTGATAAGAACAAACTCTTTTCGACCAATCAAATTGAAGTGTGAAATGACCGCATTTGATTGGCCAGAACATGTCACTCGCACATGTGGCGCAATTTTATTAGCCTTTTAATGTGACTTGGCATGCCTTGTCATTTTGACACGTGGCATGATCCCATTGACTCTTCTGTTTGATTTGGCGCGCCACGTCATTTGACACGTGGCACCAAACTGGGCCTCTAGGAAATGACATTTTGGGCTTAATGAAATGGGTTAATCACTTTAGCCCAATTAAATAGGCTAGCCCAATGGATTAAGACTTATTTATTTAATCCATATATATTGGACTTAATTCAATTATATTAGCCCATAATATTTATTTGGACTAATATATTTATAATATAATTCAAGTTATTTATTGAATTTGAATCCAATAAATTTTATATGCCTACAATATTAATTTACCATAATTAAGTAATAAACTAATGTGAGAATGTATATGAGAGAATTTAGTATTTTACCTAATGAATAAGGAAAAGGAACAAAAAAAAGGAAAAGAGCCAGACTTATTAGAAACTATTGAGCATATACTTGCTTTTTCTAGGTTCCTTTTTCCATTTTCCACTTGTTTGATGTCAGAAATCCAATTCTTGAAACTTGTATGAGTTACATAAAGGTGATATACATTCAACGGGGATGAAACTTAATTATCGTCTTTATAAATTATATAAAATTCTTAATAGTCGTATGCTACAAGTCCATGCTTTCCTTCGAGTTTCTTTAATTATATTGTTTTCCTTGTTTCTCCTCTAATTTAATGTGTAGTATAAGAGCATCTTCAACTCTCTCCCATTTCTTTATAATGAGGGCAATTTTTGCCATAAATGGAGCTTCAACCTTTCCCTATTTTTGCCTCTAAAATAGAGGATAAATAGTGTTACTCCAAATATGGGGTGACACTATTCATTTCCCCATTACTATTAATGCTCATATTATTATTATTATTTTTATCATTTAACTTTTTCTCTCTTTATATATACCTAATTATGTTTATGTAATATCTTTATAATATTAATTTTAAATTTTAACTTTGGCGTATAAGTTTGATAAATTAATTTTCGTGCATTTATTATTTTTATGTAAAATTATAAGTTAATTTTATTATAAGTTATAATTGTACAAAAAATATATAATTATATCGAAAAATGAATAGTGCAAATATAAAATATAGATGTTATTAAAACTGAAAGGTGCGCATATAAAATATTAGATGCTGCTAAAATTTAATATAAATTTTACCATTATGTAATATGTATTGAATTATCTTGTATCTCAATGATTTCACTTTTATTTGATGTATCCTTTAATATATATAATGTATAATATTTTCTTACAAATTATATTACTTAAAAATTTATGGTATAAAATAATTTTATATTAAATTATATGTGATGAAAAAAGAAAAAAAGATAGATTTTCTTTACTAGAAATAAAAAAATAAAATTTAAATAAGGATAATAATATAATATTGAAGAGAGAGAAGAATATAAAATAAAATATTCTTTTTTAAAGTAAAAAATGAAATAATAATTAAAATAACTTTATTGTATTTTGGAGATTACTGCATTTTGGAGGAGAAAATGGATGCAATGGCGTGGTCATGATCAAATTCAGCCACGGACGACAAATTAAGCTTGGCCTTTGTCTGTGAAAGCATCTGCCACTTCTTACTAGAATTTTTTTAAAAATCTTTCTCAAGCTAGATATAGTTGCGCAGACTAACAAACAAACGATTTAATTTTATATTTTACCATCCAATGCGAGAAAGAAAGACTACCTCAACTTGGATTATTTAAATATCTGATTTCATTTTAATATAATTTTCTATATTTCAAGTATTATAGACCATAGAACCAAAAGTAAACGTATTAACGAGCTAAAACATATTTTCAACTAATCGGTAAACCTAGTGTAACATAACATGACCTAAAGTAAAAACATAAGTATGTCAAAAAATAAAAAATAACAAAGGGAAAAGAATTGCCAGTGCTACAGTGGGAATTCTTAGTTTATTCTTTTTTCTTTTTTTCATTTTCGTTCCCTTAATTTGTTTTTTGTGGAAAAAAATTAAGGTGAAAAGAAAATGAAAAAAAATTTAAAGAAAAGCAAAGAAAATAGAAACACATACCTGGGATAGCTTCTTTTTGAGCAAACATGAAATATATATATTAATAACTAAGGAGCGTTTAGTACAGGAATTTTCATAAGATGTGTTACGAAGGACACATTGATTCCCTAGGCTTGCCAATAGTTGGCAAGCTTCAAAAGATAATAATTTTTCACCAGTAGCAAGTTCTATTATTTCCCTGTCCATAAAATATATTACATCACTTGGAGGTCTAACAAATTTTTTTTTACTGTCCACATGAAAATTTCTTCCTCCAGCTGCTCCCAACACTTGACTTTCCATATTGAGGCAACTCTTTGTTAGTTGATGAGTTGTCATATTCCTCTGCTTGAAGGTGTGCTGAAGGATAACCCTCTGCTGGTGCATTAACCACCTGCAATCATTCACAACTTAATTAAATATATTATTACCTTCATGTATGACCTGGATTACCTCCGTGCAATCTGTCTCTATTACAAGAGGGAAAAGATTCCAATCCATTACTGTTCTGAGACATTCTCTTAGTGCTTTCAATTCTGCTGCTAGTAAGCCATTAGCCTGAGTTGATTTTGTAAAACCAACCCCATTGGCATTCCTGATAACACCACCTAAGCCACAACTTTGGTGATTGTTATTGAAATTGGCATCAACGTTAAGTTTAAACCAACCCCTTGGAGGTTTGTTCCAATTGATTTTAATGAGTAAATTTTGGAGGGTTTATAGAGTGTTTTTCCGTGAGTAATTTGAATTCTATAGCCCTATGCATAATAAGAGAATCATTGATGGGGTTGGTAGTGTTATTATGGTTGTTATTATTTCTATTAATCCAAGTGTGCCAAATGATAAATGGAAAATAAGAGTTCCAGTTTAAGAGCGTGTTATTAATAAGATAGTTGATGTCTCTTATTTGGATGAGCCAGTGGTCACCACTTAAACTATTGTGGTTTTGCCGTCGAAGGCAAGTCCAGAATTTGTCAACGGCTTTGCATTCAAGGAAAATATGTTTTATGGATTCAATATTGAAACCTTTACAGATGGGACAGGAAGGGCCAATGTTAAGCCCAATCTGTGAAAGGTATTTCCTACAGGGGATTCGATCATAAAGACATTGCCAAAGAAATTTTTTATTTTATTGGGGCAGTCTAGTTTCCAAATCCAGTCGAAATCTAAGTTAGTGTTTTTTGGTCTTTCTAGTAGAGTATAACAGGACCTAGTAGTGAACACACCCTTCATGTTGAGAGACCAAATAGGTAAATCATTAGAGGGGCCTTAATTGGTCTTTGTGATATTAGATAATACATCTGGAGGAAGAGGAAAAGATATGCCATCCAAGTTCCAATTGCAACCATCGAAGATATCTCTAATTTTTATCATAGTATCTTTAGTGGAGGAAAGGCGTATCACANTACCCAATTTAGGGATCCAATTTTTTTCCCATATGTTAAGATTGGAGTGAAGGTGGGGGGACCATATTATGCCCTTAGAGAAAATTTCCCAACCTTTGCAAATACTTTTCTAAACGAAGGAACACCTTCTCCTTATGTTACTAGTACAATAGTATGAAATGATAAGTTTTGCCCAATGTATTGTGATTTTTGTAAGAAGTCTCCAACTTAGGCTAGCTAATATGCATAGATTTTTATTCTTAGCATTATGGATACCTGAGATACCGTTTGGTTTAGGTTGGCAAAGGGTAGACCAGTTGACTAGTTGAATTTTCTTTTTTTCTATTGAACTACCCATATTAAAGTCCCTTTGAACTTTGTCAATTTCTTTAGGGTTTGCTTGGGAAGAAGGGTGTATTGTATATAGTGGTTGGGTATGACATTTAGGCAAGATGTTGTGAGGGTTGTTCTTCCTGCCAGATTAAAGAACTTCAATTTCCAGGAGGCAATTTTGGTTCTCATCTTGTCGATTAGGAATTGATAGTCTCTAGGCTTTGGACTATGGTTTAGGATAGGAAAAACCTAGGTAGGTGCCAAAATTAGTACTTTTTTTTATACCAAACATAGTGGTGATATCTTTAATGAGAGTATTATTACAATTTGGGGAGAAGAGTATTTTTTATTTTGTAATATTGATACATTGACCTGAAAGGGAAAAAAATTGGTCAAGGCCGTATTTAATGTCTTTACCAGATTTATCATTTGCTTTAGCCATGAGGGTAAGATCGTCAAATAATAAATGAGATATTTTTGGGCATCTATTCCCTAAGGATATGGGATTCCAATTTTTTGTATCCACCTGGTGCTCTATGTATTTAGTGAGCATTTTCAAGCAGAGAATAAAGATACAGGGAGAGATGGGGTCTCCTTGTCTTATTCTCCTACTTGGCTCAAAATAAGTAGTGATGGATCCGTTTACTAAAATTATTATACTAGTAGTTGAGATGCAGCTCAGTAACTTTAGAAAATTTGGGAGGGAAGTTAAAGTAGTCAAGAGTGTGATGAACAAAAGACCATTTTAAACGATCGAATGCCTTTTCTAGATCTATTTTGAGAATCACGTGGCCCTGCTTTCCTTATAATTTATTAAATTTAGAAACCAGTTCCTGGATGATGATGGCATTATCAGACGCTCTTATATTTTTCATGAAGCTGGCCTGATATGGGCTGATCAGTTGATCAAGGAATGGTTTAAGACGGTTTGCAGGGATCTTAGTAATTAGCTTGTAGATAGTATTGCATAAACCAATAGTCCTGAAGTTTTTGATGTTGTTGGCATTATGGATTTTTGGAATAAGACAGAGAAGGGTTTTGTTAATTTCAGGAGGGATTACTTGGTTGTTAAAAATGCCATGGCAAAGGTCACAGACTGAATGGCCTATGTCATTCCAGTATTTTTGGAAGAAAAAATGATGGAGGCCATCTGGACCAGGAGATTTAAAGGGCTTGAACAAAAAAATATCTCTTTTAGTTTCGGAGTCTCGGAGGGGAGTATCAAACTGCCTAGGTTGATTTTATTACAATTAAACTGATGATTAAGGGGGTTAGCCTATCTAGTTTGTGAGTGATAAGTGGTAAAGGTGGAGGTAAAATAGTTATGAACGTGTGACATAATCAGGTTGTGATCATTAATCCAATTACAAGCATCATCTTTGAAGAAATTAATTTTGTTTCTTCTTTTCCTATTGGTGGCTGAGATATGAAATAATTTAGTATTTGTGTCTCCTTCATTTAGCCACAAGACTCTGGACCTTAGTTTCCAATAATCCTCCTCAATTTTTAGAATGTCATTGTATTCATTTTTAAGATCTAATTCTAAATTACGAAGGAAAGTACTAGTCGTATAACTATTGGAAGTTTGGATACCTTGGAGCCTAGCTAGTATTTCCCTCTTCCTTCCCATAATATTACCAAAGGTACTATTTTTTCAGGGTTTTAATTTTTCAATAAAGTTAAGGCTGGCTTTGAAGTAGTCACTACCATAGCAATTATTTTTGACTAAAATCTGAAATTCAAGATGTTTACACCAAAAGGTCTCTAGTCTAAAAGGGAGTTTTTGAATAGACCTATTTTTAGGAATCAATTCTATAAGAATAGGGTTATGGTCAGAGTGGGTTTAGGTAGGTGGATTATTGAGCTTTTAGGGAAGAGTTTTTCACGATCCAACCTATTGACCGCGACAGGCACCCGGTAGCTTATTCAATCGAGTACCAACGTAACATATTTTTCTTATCGTACTATCATGGGTAAATGGGCCAAAATGGCCGTCATGAGATAAACAGAATAAAATATAAGGGAATGCTAGACATAAGACGATCTAACATGATATAGAAACTTATACATGTGACCTACGCGCCTATAAGGCTGACATGATCATTTGTAAACTCAAAACATAGGCCGACAAGGTCATACAAGTATCCATATACCTGACATTTGTCTACAAGCCTCTAAGATTACATAAACAACATAAAGTTCGGGACAGGGCCCCGCCATATCAGTCAATGCATGTCCCAATCATACTGACCAAATAGCCAACTCCGGAGCAAGTGGAGTGTAGCAACACCTTCCATTGAGCCGATAGCCTACTAGGAGGACTGTCAACCTGTCTATCAAGACCTGATGAAACGCTGCGTCCCCAAGTAAAAGGGACGTCAGTACGAATAAAGTACTGAGTATGTAAGGCAGAATAGCATAACTAAGAACAATAATGTAAAGAGATGTAGGAGATACAACCTATAGCCTCTGAGTGCCCTTGAGAGATAGTGACATGAAATGCGTGATATATATATATATATATATATATACCTCTGTGGGCATCATCATTATCATATCATACCCGACCTCGTAGAGGACTCGGTAAAAACATACCCGACCATCATAAGGCTCGATAGAATCGTACCCGGCCACGTGGAGATCGGTAAACCCAACTGATCAGTGATTGCACAATAGGTGCCATACCCGACCGACTATAGCGCGGCTCGGTAGAGTAAAATAGATACTATATATAATGCATGCTGGACTCGTGAAATCACGCTCTAAACCTTTTGGAGTGATGTAAGGTAGTTGCACCTTCTATTAACATTATGGACATCATACCGTGAATATGAGCTTCACTAGGACTCAAGGATCATACATACTTTCTTAGAATAACTTTGTATGGAAAGAACAACACGGACCACCTTAGTTTCTAGGAGTGGATTCATTATTGAATAGCGTATCGTTTTACGTTCGTTTCACTTTAGATCATGCCAAAAGAATGAAGGAAGAGCCTTAACATACCTTTGCAATCTTCTCTCCAAAGCTCAATATGATCTTCTTACATTTACAATGAGAACCCGACTCCGTCGTCATCATATAAGCTTTGTAACTCTCATATTTCGAAACCAATATTCTACAAGAAAACGGACAACACCTCCCCTATTTTTACTACATCCCATATGTTACCAAAAGTCACCAAAAAGCCCAAACAACAACAATAAAAAAGCAATAAAAATATGTATGCATCATTTTCCAACCTTATCTCCATGAAAATATACCACAAAACAGCCCACATACCCTAATCACTTCATAATAAAATGACAACCAAAGTAGTGTCAAACCACCATAAAAATGTAACGATGAATGACCAGCGAATCGTTGCATCATTATGTGGTGTTTCTCCACACCTTTTATCCTCCAAAAATCCATAAAGCATAAGAAAAATAGAAAACCTAAAATCAACACGAAACATCCCACAAAACAGTCCCTACAAGTTCAACAACTCAAATTGATTTATCAGTTTACTAAAACACGTTTCGACTTGTCTTTTCTTTAAACTTGAGAAACAAAGCCAACAATACATAATTAAGAATATTATTATATAAACCATCCATTAATTCATCTTGAAAATAAGGTTACAACCATCCAACATCGATGCAACAACAAACAACAGACCACTCGTTCAAAACTCGCTAGGTCTAGTCTTTACTATCGAGTTACAATTCGTACAAGCCTAGATAATGGAAGGAGAAGCCTAAATTTACCTTGGACTGAGTAGAACCCACGAAAACTAGCCCTTTTTCATCCAAAATCAGTACCCAAACTCAGCTACAAGAAGGATAAAGAGAAACTAGCAAGCTGTCCGGGATTTTCGGCACTAGAATCATATCGTAACACCCAAACTAACCTAGGGTTTGTGTGAGATTTTTGGGAAGGAGTTGCAGGGATTTAATTTAGTTTTATTGGTCTGAAATATGGGTGAAATAAATGAGTTGATAAGACCTTAAAAGTCCCCTCTTGGCCGACTTTGGAGCTTCTAATTAAGGCCTCTCCTTTTGGCAATTAGGTGATGCACCTACTTGTCACCTACCAATCTGCGCAGTCTCGCAAAAATGCAAATATCTCTCTACTCCAATATTGTATCAATAAACGGTTTAATATGTTGGAAACTAGACTCGTATATCTTAAATTTGATAGGTAGATAATCCCGTAATTCCAAGTATATTGGGAGAAAATCTCAGCTACATTTGACCTAATTTTCAGCACATTATGAATGTAACTACTGAAGACCTTTGTGAACTTTTGTTCCACAACTTGCTTGACTTCAAAACCTAGCACACGAGTATCATACAACAAAATTAACTCAAAGCATAACCTCCTTATAATGTTAAGAACCATAGTCTCACCCTAAAGTACATGTTATAACATTCCAAACTCGTCGACTTTCGACGAAACTTATTTTCTTCAATTGGTTTAGCTTCTAAGATTTCCAACCCTCTTGGTACTCGTTATTCATGATCTTACATATTTGTAATCTCCAAGGTAACATGATTAACTTAATTTATATACTTCCACATATAATCCTTTTTCTCAGATTACGTCAATTGACTTATGACGTACTCTCACGTACGAAAACATGGGGTGTAACAGAGTTCAACCCACTCCTCATTGCCAATTACTTTATCTAGTCTTTCCATTATAAGGCCCTTTTTATTATGCCTGTTGTTTTTCCAAGTGTATTTACTACCTTTAAAGCCTAGATCAAGTAAGTTACTCTTGTTGAGTTTGGACCATATGTACCTAACTCTACTATCCTTAATAGGTTTACCGCCAAAATTTTCACTAGCTGCTAGAATACCATTAAAGTCACCTCCTACTAGAAAAGGCCCTTTATAAAAGTTGATTATATTTTCTAGATGCTCCCACATTATATTTCTATTATAGACACAAGTACTAGCATATATAGAAGTAAAAATCCAAGGTTTACGTATAGGAGGTACCTCTATGGTTGCATGTATTTCCTGATTCCTACGTACTGCATTTTGAACATTGATTACTTCATATATTCACATCATAATCATCCCTCCAGACTGACCCTCCGAAGGAACTTCAATCATCTCCGTGAACCCAAAGTCATTTAGCAAAGCTGCATGGTTAGCCATCTTTGTTTCCAACAGTGTCACCATGCAGGGCCTATGAGTATAAATAATTTCCCTAAAATTTCTCCTGAAATATTCGTTGTTCCCTCCCCTTATATTCCAAATAATAAAGTTTGTTGGATGGTTCATTAAAAGATTAATTTCTGGATTTACCCTCTCCCCATTCTCCCTTACCTCCCCCAAAAGGACATGATTCCTTCTCATCGATGGTACTAGGATCATTGTTTTGTTTCCCACTGTTGAGTCGTGTGGTGGATGGATGTCCATCAAGCACTTGTATAGGCCTAACGGACAGCTGAGCACATGCCTCTTCTCGTGCCTCTCCGTGAAGAGAAAGATTTTTATTCCGTCTAGATTTGAGAGTTCTAGGACTTGCCCTAAGTTTAGGTTTAGAGGGACATCATCATCCTCCATTTCTGCCTCTACTGGACGGGGTATTGGGTCTGCATGATGATGTTGTGGAGATACTGGAGGGGGTACAGGAGGGTTTGGAATCTCCTGATTCCCCTGGTTGATGTCCCAAGGAAGAAATATGGGATTGAGATGGGTGTACATCTTCGTGAGGAAGAAGAGTAGGTCCAATGGAGCATTCTGAGGGTTTATTGGGTTTTACTGGGGTGGCATGTTCCATTGCTATCTCATTACCTGAGCCATTTGAGGGTTTAGGGATGGAGTCATCGGATGAATGATGTTGTTTAACCAAACTTGGTTGAGGTAGTTGTTCATGGCTAATCTCATTCCTTCCATTATGAGTTGTGCTAGATATTGGGGGTTGTGGAGGATCACTATTGCCTCTTGAACGTTGATTGGGACTGTGAAGGATATTGCATGGCCCATGAGTCCTAGCTCCATCCAACTGGTAGGTTGTTAGTCTTGTGGTTGAGCATAAATTATTGGAGGGCGTTCTTGAGGTTGAAGGGGTGGAATGATTTCCATGTTGAGAGGTCTGTGTTGGCGTAGGATCTGAATAAGCCGGTTCCTCCTTCATAGGGATGATGGAATCCTTGGCATTATGGATAGAATAAGAAGTATTAAATGAATTGGGAGTAGGCGTGGGGGTATTGTTAATGGAGGGGGGAGGCAGATTGGTGGAAGAATCAATGATTGATCTTTCCAAGTTTGTGTATTTTAGTTTCTCAATGTCTCGATATATAGGACTAGTGATTGGGTCTTTTTGGTTTTCTAAGGGTTTGGACATTTGGCTTCTTTTTTCTTTTTTCGTTGCCATTTGGCCAACATGCTGAGGGATGGTGAGTTTGCCAAATCTTAAGGAAGGATTTGGAATTGATCCTTTGGATAACCCAAGATTGTGGAAATATTTTTGCTTTAGGGGGGGGGGGGGGGGGTTGGGGAAGAAGGGGAAAAATTATTATTTGGGAAAGAAGTGCCC
>ML409571.1:90380-128499 GCA_005239525.1 Nicotiana knightiana | reverse complement strand
TAGTAGAGGTATAATTATTAGTTGGGATAGTAGTGTCCATTAAGGAACTATTTTGCATGGCATTGTTTGTATCTAAAAAGTTGGTATTATTTGATGCGACATAGGAGTCACTCATACAAGTGTCATGTTCTCCAAAGGCCAAATCATCACTTAAATGAGTAAATTTATTATTACAAAGAAAATTAGTATTAGGCATAGTGGTTTTTGGAGAAACTATTTGCTTATTGTCTAAGCGGTGGTTTTTGGCTAGGCTAGTGGTTTCATCTTTAGTAATGAGTGGTTGAGTATTAGATTTTGAGGGAAGATTAGTAGTGGGATGATCTTTAGATTTATATTGAAGGAGTTGAGTGTCCAAATACTTACCTGTATTAGCATTGAACAATTTAACCGATATACCTGGACCATTACTGATTTTTGCTTAGGTGTTGATAGGTTGAGAAGGAATTTTTCTACCTTGATTTCTTCTCTTATTGAATGAAACAGTGATCCATTCTTCTCCAGTATCTCCCTTTGTAATTGTAGGTTGATGTTCTTGTCCTGTATGGCGAGGATCATTACCATGTTTTTTGATATAGTTGCACTGTCTCATTGTGTGACCCAATCGACCACAATTTTTACAAATGAATTCTTCCCCTTCATAATGAATGTATTGCTTGTGGTGTCCAACAAATAGGTAGGGCTGGACTGGGATTTTTAGAGGAATTTCAACACAACTCCTTGGATATCGACCTCTAAGGGTTGTTGATGTGCATGTGTCTATTTTCAGTAGGCGTCCTATTGCATTTCCTATTTTTTCTAGGATTTTGCCATCGTAAAATTCCGTTGTCAATTGAGGAGCCTAATCCATACAGCGGAGGTAGTTAATTTTTAATTAGCCACAAAATTTGGTTTCCATTTGGAGATGGACAGAAAATGGCCATTTATGAACCATAGACCTTGATGGATAGCTTTGTCCATGTTTTCTTTCTTTTTGAACTTGATGATAAAATAGACTTCTCCAAGATCAATTAGAGATAAATCTTCCGTTGGATTCCATTGATCTTGAATTTTCCTCTTTGGATAATGATGTAGCATAAGTTTTCCTACTAGTTTGATTATGATAGAATTTTCCATGGTTCATAGATACGATGTCTATCTTCCGTGGAGAGGAAAATTTTTATAATACCTCTTGTGATATCTTCTGGATCATGCACAAACTCCTTTTCTTCCATTGAGTTTGTTGTGTAGACCATATCATCTTGTTCTGCTGTAGGGGCAAAATCCATTAGATTTGACTCGAACAATTTTCTTTAAAGGATGGAAACTTTTCCAAATTATTTTGCGACGATCTATGTCGGATGGTTTTGGAGGGATAGTGTTCTGGTTTTCAAGGATTTGGGAGTTCATCTTATAGAGAGAATTTTGGGAAAACTTTCGGTACCTTCCTCATAAAGTTAAAACATGGGATAGCTTCATCTTAGTTAGTCCAAGGAAAATGTGAATATAATATCATTACTAACTCTAAATAATTTTGTTTTCAATATTCCTCTAACAGATTCCGTGTATCACCCGGAATCCAGGTTCTAACGACAGCGTATAAAACTATTTTTACTACCTGATTTTCTTTTTCGTTTGTTTAATTTTGTCAATGCAAGGATTACCACAGGAAAATAGGGAATGAGTGGAAGAAAATACAGATTTTTCCTAGCTATACTAAATTAAAAACTTATTTACTCCTAGTAGAGAGGTTATCACTTAAATTAAGTTTTTTTGTATAAATTTTTAATTTTATACAAATTAGTATTAAATGAGTATCCCTTAGTCATAGGAAATTAAACGAGTGATAATTGATACCCATTAATTTTTCCTTCTCTCACTGTGTGTATGTGTGTTCTTTTTTCTGCGCTATTTTTCTTCCTTTGATCTTCACAACTACTTTTCTCTTTTCTAATCTCCTTTCTCCATTCTTCTTCGAAGAATTCAAAAACGAATTTCAATCGTTTATTTGTGGAGTTTTAAATTAGCAGTTTTCTATAATGTTATACAATCCGTGTTCGAATTAGATTTCCAACCAATAAAATTTGAGCGCGTTTGACTCTCCACTATTAACATCCATTAAAAAGTTTCGAAACTTTAAATTCGAATTCGAGTTTTCTAAAAAGATTCTTTGTTGGATTGAGTGTTGTTGCAAACGGTTGTGAATATTCTTTGGAGTTTATATTTAGAGTTAATTTTGGCTAATTTTTCAGAGGGAAACTCGAAAAGAAAAAGAACACATGACATACAAAGTACATACAAACGACATATAAAATACATTTGAAGATTGTATTATAATGGTATGAAAATAATATTTAAGTTGTATGCTTGTATACGGACAAAACCAGGCTCTCCCCTTGCGTGACTGATCGAGACTGAATGTGATAGATTAAGGTTCGACCTCGAATCATATTAAACCAAGGTGTGAAGTTATGTCGTCAAGCTCAATGCCCCGAGACCAAAACAAATCGAGATCAGGCGAGATCGATGGAGATTTTCTAAGCCGGATAACAGAAGGACGGAATATTCGCGATTAGACGTAGATCACTGTGGAGATCTAGGCTCATATCAAGGATAGACCGATTAATTAGCCAATCATGAGATTTCTTACTTCATTTACAACTATATAAAGAGTAGGACTCTCTTACTATATAAAGGGGGTTTGATCATTTGTAAAACACATCACATTTACGCAACATAAAGCAATATACTGTCTTTTTCTAGCTTTCATTATCTTGTTACTCTGTTCTTATATCGTTTGAAACTTCTCTTGGTTCAAGGGTGATCGAACTCGAGGGCCAAGGCTAGTCGTTTCGTTTGGTTTGCATTTATTTCTTTTATCGTCAATTTCAATATTAATATATTCTCTTAATTTGTGCCAAGTTATATCACATATCCTTAAAATCGCGTATAAATTTAATTGTTATCCACCGTGGGGTTAAGGATAATAGTGATTACCTGGTATTAACTTTCGTAACACACACTATTTTACACTTGTTCTTGTGAGTATCTTTGATTCTAGTACTAAAATGTCGAACTCTCAGACAGCACCCGTAGACGTGGACAATGACTTCAGTCACCATGACGAGAATGACAACATAGCACCAGGGAACGATGTACCTCTAGTTAGCCTCGATGGAGTTCCATCTGTAAATTCGGTCGACGTCAGCTCGCATGTAGCCATAAATGCAAATTTGGTCGTCAATCTTGAGAGTAGCATCCGTAGGGATGTTCGATCGACCGCTCAGAGCACACATGGCTGTGAAGAGGGCAGGATCTGCCTTCGGGTGATCTTCGAGATGTTGCAGGATCAATAAGTCGTGATAGCCCAGATCCAAAACCAGAATCATGCACCAAGCAGGATCGAGTCATCCCAGGAAGTTGTTCAGAGGGTCTAATCGGTGTCAAGGAAATTTAACGGGAATGAATCGGTGGCCAATCTCGCAATCATGAAGATGCTCGAGTAACTAATGAAACGAGTTGAGTCGGGGGAAAAGAATATTGAAGCAAACAACAAGAAGGTGGAAACTTATAACTCCAGAGTTGATCAAATCCCTGGAGCACCACCAATATCGAAGGGTTTGGATTCCAGAAAGTTCGTACAAAAGCCCTTCCCCCCGAGCGCGGCTCCCAAACCGATCCCCAAGAAGTTCCGCATGCCCGAGATTCCTAAGTACAATGGAACGACCGACCCACACGAGCATGTCACCTCTTACACATGTGCAATTAAAAGGAATGATCTAGAGGATGACGAGATCGAATCCATGTTACTAAAGAAATTCAGGGAGACCCTGTCAAAGGGAGCTATGATATGGTACCATAATTTACCACCTAACTCTATTCCAAAGACTGCTTTCAAGACTCGGTATAGTCATTACGAGTTCCTTGTGATGTCATTTAGGCTAGCCAATGCCTTAGATACATTCATGCACTTGATGAACAATGTATTCCAGCCCTATCTTGACTGATATATCATTGCATTTATTGACGAAATATCGGTGTACTCCCGGAGTCGTGAGGATCATGAGCAACATTTGAGGATTGTGCTCCAGACCTTGAGAAAAAAAATTGTATGCAAAGTTTTCAAAGTTTGAATTTTAGCTTGATTCAGTGGCATTTTTGGATCATGTGGTGTCGATTGAGGGGATCAAGGTAGATCTAAAAAATATTGAAGCAGTGCATAGTTGGCCCAAACAGTCATCAACTACTGAGATCTAGAATTTTCTTGGTTTGGAAGGGTATTATTGTTGTTTGGTAGAGGCTCTCTCTTCTATTGTTTCACCTATGACCAGATTGAACCAGAAGGGTGCTCCATTCAGAAGGATCGAGGAGTGTGAGGAGAGCTTTTAAAAGCTCAATATTGACTTGACTATAACCCGGTGTTGGTATTGCCTATGTGTTCGGGGTGTTACACTATGTACTTTGATGCGTCACGTGTTGGCCGCGTCGTGATGTTAATGCAATACGGTAGGGTGATTGCCTACACATCTAGACAACTGAAGGTGCATGAGAAAAATTATCTTGTCCATGACTTGGAATTAGCAGCCATTGTTCATGCCTTGAAGATTTGGCGGCACTATTTGTACAATGTCCTTTGTGAGGTCTATATCGATCACCGGAGTCTGCAACATCTGTTCAAATAGAAGGATCTTAACTTGCGGAAATGGAGATGAGGTTTGGGAAGAAGGGCAAGTTGAGCCCTAGGTATATCGGACTTTTTGGGATTCTTGAGAGGATTGGTGAGGTGGCCTACAAGCTTGCATTTCTACCTAGTATAGATGCAGTTCATCCGGTATTCCATGTTTCTATGATCCGGAAGTATCAAGGTAATTCGTCTCATGTGTTGGATTTCAGCTCAGTCCAGTTGGAAACGGAAGGAGCGGAAGCCATTGGACAGGCAGGTCCGAAAGTTGAGGACAAAGAGTATTTCGTCAGTAAAGGTTCTATGGAGGGGTCAACTAGTCGAGGAGGTGACTTGGGAGACCAAGCATGATATGCGTAGTCGTTATCATCATCTTTTCACCACTACATGTATGTGTCTATACTTGTTCTAGGATGAACATTTGCTTTAAGAGGGGGAGGATGTAACGACCCAGTCGGTCGTTTTTGAGTATTTTAGCCCCGTTCCTCTATTTATTGCCTCCTTTGTATAAAGGCTCCCCTAGTGATATAAGGAAATTTTGTGATTCATTTTATGATTTGGGACTACGAGGTAGTACCTCGGTAGGGCTCTTGTTGTCATTTCCCCCTTTCTTGTGAATTTGTCTTTGATTGTTATTTTCCTTAACATACTACTAATTTTTTTCCCTCCTGTTGCACTATTTTCTCAGTGCTATGTAGCTAATCTTGTTGTGCTAGTCGGTGCTTCAAACTATATTGCTGCCTTTATTACACTGTACATTTCGTGGTGATTATTTCTTATGTGCCATCCATTATCTCTACTCTTATTTATTGACTTGAATTGTGGTAGAACACTTGCACAAGCATACATGTTGTTTAGTCACCCATATTGGCCTAAGAAGATGAATCCTGATGTTTTGACCATTTACATGTACCCCCATGTACTTTCCTTATGTGTGGGAGTTATCCTGTTGGCACGTGAGTTTGTTCGTGCAGATAATAGATATTGTCATTCCTTAGGAAGTGTTTGTTATGGATTTTAATGTGGGCACAAGATTCCAAATGATTAGGGTTCACGAACTGGGACCCATGATTTGTGACTTTTAGGTTTGGCACCTCATGGAAATTCTTGAATAAAATTGGTGTGAAAGCGGTTGTTCCTACTGAGTTGTCACTTGTCTTCCTTTATTTGTTTTCGCTGGATTTGAACTGCGTTCAGCGTACTCTATGGTATTATTACCCGTTGTGCCTCATTGCTAACTATTTCTTTTAGTCCCTATTATAAACATTGTATTGTTATTGTTTTTATTCCTAGCTTTATATTGATATTATGCCCCATTAGTTCTATATTTAAACTTCTTGAGATTGCTTAGTCTAGTGGCTGTCTTGACCGTTCCTCGTCACTACTCCATTGAGGTTACTCTTGATACTTATTGGGTACTGCTGTTGTGTACTTATACTATGCTTCTTCACATTTTTATGCAGATCTCAGGTGCCTCTATTATTGATGATTATTAGCTAGCTCGTTGAGCATTACTGTGGAGACTCATGGTAAACCTGTCGTCGCGTTCGCAGGCCTCAAATTCACCTTCTAATATTGTACTTGTACTGTTAAATTTCCATTTTGAACTGTTGTATTTAGGGATTCTTCTATTAAACTCATTAGACCTTATGACTTATACTACCGGTTTTGGGGATGTATTTCATGTTGTAAATGTTGAGTTCATTTACAAATATCTGGTTTCTGCTTAAAAGTTCTGTTGGTTAATTTATGTCAATTTATTCAATAAGTGTTAGGCTACCTATTAGAGAGCGAGTCTGCAGGCTCATGAGAGGTTCAATCATGATATTTGGTTTAACATGGCACGAGATTTGGAGCCGGATGTTCCATTTCGGCAGGTAGTAGAGATCTCTCATCGATCGGAGGGCATACAGGGTCAGGAGAGAGAGGACAGGGAGAATAAAAGACCTCGTACACCGGGAGGATCTAGTGGTCCTAATTTTTTGAGGTAGGATACGCCATGGTAGAGGTTTTGTGGGTCACCCAGTTAAGTTTGCACTTCGAGCTTCGCACCGTGCTTCAGATATCCATAGGTTTCAGGGTACCCGTACCAGATAGCTTCCACAGCCACGTCAGTGGAGAGGTTACTTGAGTGTGGAGATACTAGCCACATGGTGAGCGATTTTCCTAGATTCCAGACAGATGTGTCACAACGGGGTATTCAGACTATGAGTTCTGCTTCAGTTGCTGATATCCCTGCACCGCCAGCTTGGGGTGTAGTTCAGATGAGTAGAGGGTTCCCAAGAGGGGGAGGCTCGTCCCATTGATGTGTTTTCTACAGTAGGGATGAGGCCTCTGCATCAGATGATGTCGTACATGTATGGGTTCGAATTATTATAAAGGATCATGGTTCATATTTTGTTTCGGTTCTGCTTATCGGGTTGAGTCCTCCTATTTTTCTTCCCTTATGGGTGAGTTTCATGATTTTGTACTTTGTTTATGTGTTTACCCCTATTTAGAGATTCTACAGTGCTAGCCCGTGTCGATCGTGTTGTTTTAATTCATTATTGAGAGCTATGAGACTAGAAGTGACTTTTTATTACTCATTACGGTAGGTTTTGATGTGATTTATGGGTGATTGGTTACGAATTGTGAATTAGATGCTCTACCAGTGTGGGAGTTCAGTTTATGTTGTGATTTCGCTGACGAAATTGAATTAGTGGAAGGTTTCAGTTGGTATGATGTGTATTCTACTTTTGATTGAGATTTGAGGGTGAGACCCTTGCGGTTTCATGTGATTTGATGTGTTTAAACCGGGTTGCGTGCCGTGGTGGAGTTATATCAGGATGAGATCCTTGCGATTTGTTCATATGTTTTGATTCACCCTTGTGAAATTGATTTGTAGTATGATACTTATAGGGAGTGGTGCCTCTCGGGCTTCTTTGATAGTTCTCTTATGTGTTTCTCCTTTCCTATTTAGTCGTATTCGCGTTGTGCTTATTGGGTTTTAGCTTACGAGGTATGTGCCCAGGTGGCGTTAGATGTGACTTGTTGATTCGGGTGTATATTTATGAGGTATTCATGTTTCTTGCATTGTTGTCAGTGTTGAGAAGGTTTGAAATATGGTTCTAGCAGTTAGAGGCTAGTTGTCGGTGCTAGATTTGATTATGGGAAGCTAATGTGGCTAGAGTTGTTGTTAAGGGTATATGTGTGATGTGTTACATCGTGTTGTTGTACCTTGTGGGTGTAAGCATAAGTTATTGCAACTGGTTGAGGCTGATATCGTGTGTTGATGTGGGAATCAGGTCTTTTGGAAGTAAACAGATGGTAAGCATTTGGTTCTAAGTCTTACCAGTATGGGTGGAAGGAATAATTTTCAGTTAGGATGGCGTCGTCAGGCCTATGGGGATTGGGGTGATGTGGGATCACCCGTGGATGTATTCATGGTAGTTCACTTAGTGATTTGATGACCTCAGAATGGTTCTTCACACGTTCGAGGACGAGCGTTTGTTTAAGAAGGGATGATGTAATGACCCGCTCGGTCGTTTTGAGAATTAGCATCCCGTTTGGTGGCTTTAAGTCTCGGGCAGCTTCGTATTATGTGTTATGTCTTGCGTTTGTGGCCGAGTTCAATTTTTATAGGATTCGAGATAAATTTGGAAGAACGATTCTTGTTTTTGAAACTTAAGTAGTAAGAGTTGACCGGGATTTGGATTTTGTGTAGACGACTCTAAAATGACGTTTTGATGATTCCAATAACTTCGTATGGTGATTTTGGTCTTATACGTGCGTGTCTGGATTTGGATTTGGAGGTCCGTAGGGTAATTTGAAGCATTTCGGCAAAAATTGGAAAACTAAAGCTTTGGAAGATTCAGAGGTTCGACCGGGAGTTGACTTTGTAGATATCGGGCTCATAATGCGATTTCTAGAGTTGGATTAGCTTCGTTATATCATTTGGGACTTTCATGCAAAATTTGATGTCATTCCCGGTTGATTTGATATGTTTTGACATGAGTTTTGGAAGTTGGAAGATTTAAAAATTCATAAGTTTGATTCGTGGTGCGATTCGTAGTTTCGACATTATTTTATGTGATTTGAGGCCTCGAGTAGGTCCGTGTTATGTTATAGGACTTGTTGGTAAATTCAGTCGGGGTCGCGAGGACCTCAGGTATGTTTCGGATGGGGTACATGCCATTTCTTCATGCTTTTGAGTTGCTGGTTTCTGGTGTTGCTGTTGCTCTTCACGATTGCGATGATGAAGCTTCAAAGTGATTTTGGGAAACTCAGCATTTTTACACGACAGTGGGCATGCGTTCGCGAAGGTTCAACTGGTTTTTGTTCGCATTCGCGTTCGCATAAGGGAATTGGAAACTGGTGGAATTTTACCCGACACGCTCACTGAGAGGTTCAGTCATGATATTCGATTCAGCATGGCTCGGGATTTGGAGTCGGATGTTCCATTTTGGCTAGTAGTAGAGATCGCTCGCCGATTAGAGGGCATACGGTGTTAGGAGAGAGAGGATGGGGAGGCTAAAAGGCCTTGTAGACCGGGAGGATCTAGTGGTCCCTATTTTTGGAGGCAAGGTACGCCATGGTAGAGGTTTTGTGGGTCACCTAGTTTAGTTTGCACTTCAGGCTTCGCACGGTGCTTCAAATATCCATGGGTCTCAGGGTACCCATACCAGACAGCTTCCACAGCCACGTCAGCGGAGAGGTTGCTTGAGTTTTGAGATACCAGCCACATGGTGAGATATTGTCCCAGACTCCGGATAGATGTGTCACAGCAGGGTATTCAGGCTATGAGTTCTGCTCCAATTGTTGATAACCCTTCACCGCCAGCTTGGGGTGTACTTCAGGCGAGTAGTGGGCGCCCAAGAGGGGAGGCCTGTCCGGTTAATGTGTTTTCTACAGTAAGGCTGAGGACGCTGCACCAGATGATGTCGTACAAGTATGGGTTCGAATTGTTATAAAGGAGCATCGTTCGTATTTTGCTTCGGTTCTGCTTATCGGGGTAAGTCCTCCTATTTTGCTTCACTTATGGGTGAGTTTCATAACTTTGTACTCTGTTTATGTGTTTACCCCTATTTGGAGATTCTATAGTGGTAGCCCGTGTCGATCGTGTTGTTTTAATTCATTACTGAGAGCTATGAGGCTAGAAGTTACTTTCTGTTACTCATTACGGTAGGTTTTGATGTGATTTATGGGTGATTGTTTACGACTTGTGATATAGATGCTCTACTGGTGTGGGAGTTCAGTATGTGTTGTGATTTTGTTGGCGGAATTGAATTAGTGGAAGGTTTCGGTTGGTATGATGTGTATTATACGTGTGATTCAGAGTTAAGGGTGAGACCCTCGCGGTTTCATGTGATTTGATGTGTTTGAACAGGACTGCGTGCCGCAGTGGAGTTAGATCAAAATGAGATCCCTGCAATTAGTCATATATGTTTTGATTCACCCTTGTGAAATTGATTTGTAGTATGATACTGATTGGGACTGGTGCCTGTCGGGCTTGTTTGATAGTTCTCTTATGTGTTTCTTCTTGCATATTTAGTCGTATTCGTGTTGTGGTTATTGGGTTTTAGCTTATGAAGTGTATGCCCAGGTGGAATTAGATTTGAATTGTTGGTTCAGGTGTATAGTTATGATGTCTTCATGTTTCTTGCATCGTTGTCAGTGTTGAGAAGTTCTTAAACATGGTTCTAGCGGTTATGAGACTAATTGCTGGTGCTGGATTTGACTATGGGTAACCATTGTGGCTAGAGTTGTTGTTAAGGGTATATGTGTGATGTGTTACATCGTGTGGCTGTACCTTGTGGGTGTAGGCATAAGTTGTTGCAGCTGGTTGTGGTTGTACCTTGTGGGTTTCTTGACTGTTCCTCGTCACTACTCCACCAAGGTTAGTCTTTATACTTACCGGTACCGCTGTGGTGTATTAATACTACGCTTCTACACATTTTTGTGCAGATCTCAGGTGCCTCGGTTATTGATGATTATTAGCTAGATGGTCGAGCTTTGCTGTGGAGACTCAAGGTAAACCCGTCGTCGCATTGGCAGGACTCAAAGTGACCTTCTGATACTGTACTTGTACTGTTAAATTTCCATTCCGAACAATTGTATTTAGGGATTCTTCTAGTAAACTCAATAGAGCTTATGACTTGTACTACCGTTTGTGGATGTGATTTCATAGTGTAAATGTTGAGTTCATTTAGAAATATCTAGTTTCTGCTTAATAATTTTGTTGGTTAATTTATGTCAATTTATTCAATAAGTGTTAGGCTTACCTAGTCGTAGATACTAAGTGCCGCCACGACATCCTATGGAGGGAAACTGAGGTCGTGACAAGTTGGTATCAGTGCTCTAGGTTCATAGGTGCTGCGAGTCATAAGGGAGTTTAGTAGAGTCTTCCGGATCGGTACAGAGACGTCTGTACTTATCTTCGAGAGGCTACAGAACTATTAGGATAGTTTCACTTCCTTCACTTCCTTCATTCCTACCGGTTTTGTCTATGTAGATTCTTTTCATGCCTTTAATTGACTTGCCATAATATGTTTTACTCTTCACCATTAGTCTATCTTTACATGCTTTACTTGACATCGTTAATACTTGTCGTATCTCTTACTTGCCAATTGCCTTTACATATTTAGTTGAAGTTATTGTTCTCTCTGTTCCTTATTCATTATTTAACCATGGAATTTCCTTACTTGAAGTCGCTATTTATTGGAATATCTCATTGTTAAATTTGTTGTTGAAGTTATAAAGGTCGTGATTCACGTTGAGGCAAAGTTTTAATTTGTTGAAATACTATTCTTGTTGAGCTATTTACTTTCGGTTGCTATTATTGAGACTCTTGTTCTTGTTGTGGTTGAGCTATGGGCTAATTATTGTTGAAACATTACTATTGTTGACTTCTTTGGCAAGTTGTGATATTGGGAACTTGAGGTGCTATTTGTGATACATTGTGATATTGAGACGCATGATTGGGGATGAAACACATGCAGCGAGATAAGGTGGGCTTGATATGCATGTTGCTAGTACGAGAACTACTTGAAGCCATGTGGTGTGATAAGGTGGGCTAAAACGCTGGTAGCTATTTTGTGAAAATGATTGTTTTAAAATTAATGCAAGGCTCCCGCAGTAATATAAGAAAAGATTGTGATTTGATTTGTGAAATGAGACTATGAGGCGGTACCTAGGTAGTGACTCTTATTGATACATTTCATTTACACACTGTTTGTTTTCATTGTTTTTCGTGGAAATCTTACTATGTGTTCACTTCCGTGATGTCTTAATTGCCTTAGTTCAGTTTAGCTATTCTTGTTATATTTATTAATTTTACCATTTCCTTTATTTTTCATTATCACACTATCATATCCCTGTTCAATTTTCTTATTTATTCCAGTAGGGTCTTGACCTTACCTCGTCACTACTCTACCAAGGTTTGGTTTGACACTTACTGGGTACCGTTGTGGTATACTCCTGCTACGCTTCTGCGCATCTCTTTTGTGCATATCTAGGTACCTCTTAGCAGCCTAGGCGCCAGTGAGTCGAGCTCGGACTTGGAGACTTCAAGGTATACTTGCCAGCGTCCAGTGGCCTTAGAGTCAACCTCTATGTAGTTCTATTTCATTTTTACCTAGTTATAAATGCTTTTGTATTAGGATATACAGTACATACTTATAGAGCTTGTGACTTGGTATCACCAAATTTTAGGAGGTTGTTATGTTGAGTTGTAGAAGCCTTTTATTGATAGTTGTTGTTTCATTTGAAGGTTTTATAATTTTCTTAGTTAAATTCTTCTTGTATGTTAGGCTTACATAGTCTTAGAGACTAAGTGCCATCACGGCATCCTACAGACGAAAACTGGGGTCGTGGCAAGTTGGTATTAGAGCTCTAGGTATGTGTTACAAGTCACAATCAAGTTTCATATTTATTCCGGTAGGGTCTTGACCTGGCCTCATCATAACTCTACCGTGGTTACGCTTGATACTTACTAGGTACCGTTGTGGTATACTCATGCTCGCTTCTGCACATCTTTTTTGTGCTTATCTAGGTACTTCTTAGCAGACTAGGCGCCATTGAGTAGAGCTCGCTTCAAGGTATACCAGCCTATGCGCCAGTGAGTCTCTAATATTTACCTAGTCTTAGAGACTAGGTGCCATCACGACATCCTACGGAGGAAAACTAGGGTCGTGGCATGTTGGTATCAGAGGTCTAGGTTCAAAGGTTTTACAAGTCACAAGCAGGTTTAGTAGAGTCTTGCGGATCGGTATGGAAACGTCTGTACTTTTATTCGAGAGGCTATGAAACTATTAGGAAAACTTCACTACTTTGATTCTTTATCATGCGAATTTGTTGACTTCAAATTCTTCAACTTTGTCTCTCTGTTCTCTCACAGATGGTGAAGATACGAACCACTGGATCCGATGATCTGACACCCGCACCCCCTGCTAGAGCCACGACAGGCCGGGGCAGAAGCTGAGGACGGGCACGTGGTGCAGTCAGAGCACTTGCCTGAGTTGCGACATAGGAGCGACCAGTAGCTGCAGTTGGCGGGAGGCACCTGAGGCATCTGTTGCTTATCCCGCACTTCAGGAGACTCTCGCCCAGTTCCTGAGCATGTTTGGTACTCTAGCTCATGTAGGGTTGATTCCACTTGCACCCGCCATATCTTAGGCTTGGGGAGGAGCGCAGACTCTCGCAGCCCGCACACTAGAGCAACGAGTCCAGGTTGATCAGGTCCCAAAGATTTTACCGGTATTTCCTGTTGCTCCGGTTCAGCCTGTTGTTAGGGCAACAACATCTGAGGAGGAGCAACTTAGGCTCGAGAGGTAAAAGAAGTATCACCCTCCTTCTTTCAGTGGATTGGCTTTAGAGGACGCACACGACTTTATTGAGGAGTACCACCATCTTCTCCGCACTATGGGTATTGTGGAGACGAGTGTTGGGTTACTTTTACTACGTTCTAGCTAAAGGGAGCGGCATATCGGTGGTGGCAGGCATACGAGGTGAGTAGTCCAGCGGAGGCAACTTCACTTATAGGGGATCAATTTTAAGAGTTTTTCTTGAGAGAGTTTGTTCCTCAAACCCTTCGGGATGCACGACGCGTGGGTTTGAGCAGCTACGCAGGGTACTATGACAGTGTCAGAGTATGTCGTCCAGTTCAGTGATTTGCCTAGGCATGCTACTGCCTTGGTTTCTACAGTCAGAGAGTGAGTTCATCGATTTATCGAAGGGCTCAACTAAGGTATTAGATTCTCCATGGCTAGAGCGTTGGAGGCAAATACCCCATATTAGTAGGTGGTGGAGGTCGCTCGTCGGTTGGAGGATATGAGAGGCCGGGAGAGAGAGGATATGGAGGTGAAGAGGCCTCGATATTCTAGTGGATATAGTGGTGCCCTTGCCCCAGTTGTAGCCCATCATGGAAGAGGCTATGTGAGTCGTCCAGTTCATTCAACACTTCCAGCTTCCATTGGTATTCCGGCTACTCCCAGTTCTCAGGTTGCCTATTATGCACCGCCACTGTGTGGTGCACCTCTTGTAGGGGGTTCTTTCAGCGGTCAGTCCAGCCGACCGGGCGCGAGCCAGTTTCAGTAGCCACATCCTCCAAGAGATTGTTTTGAATGTGGTGATACTCGTCATATGGTGAGGGACTTCCTAGATTCAGGAGAGGTGGACCTCCACAAACTACTCAAGCTCAACGTATCCCACAGACTCCCCAGACTTCTGAGGTTGTGGTTACTGCACTAGGTGCCTTGCTACCTACTCAGCCATCTAGGGGTGGAGGTCAGGCACGTAGGGGCTGCTCTATAGGGGGAGGCCTGGCCATATGTTATGCTTTTCTGGGTAGGATGGAGGCAGTTGCTTCAGACTCAGTCATTACAGGTATGGTTCCGGTTTGCCATAGATATGCATCAGTCTTATTTGTTCCGGGATCCAATTATTCATACAAGTCATCTTACATTGTTCCGTATTTGGATATACCTCGTAATTCTTTGAGTTCTCCTATTTACGTGTCCACGCCTGTGGGAGATTCTATTATTATGGACCGTGTGCATCGATCGTGTTTAGTTTTTATTGGTGGTTTTGAGACCAAAGTTGATCTATTGTTACTTAGTATGGTAGACTTTGATGTCAGTGCTGACACTCCTACCGTTGTGTCAGCTCTGGTAGTGGAAGATATCTAGTGTATTTTTGTTGGATCTTTCGGGCATGCCACCCGATAGAGATATCAATTTTGGTATTGAATTGTTGCCGGGCACTCAGTCCATTTCTATTACACCATATCGTATGTCCCTAGCAAAGTTAAAGGAGTTAAAGGAATAGTTGCAAGAGTTGCTTGATAAGGTTTCATTCGGCCTAGTGTGTCACCTTGGGGTGCCCCGATTTTTTTTGTATAGAAGAAGGATGGTTCTATGTGCATGTGCATTGATTATCGGTAGTTGAACAAGGTTACAATGAAGAACATGTATCCATCTCCATGCATTGATGACCTATTTGATCAGAAACAAGATGCAAGAGTGTTCTCGAAGATTGATTTGCAGTCAAGCTATCATCAGCTGAAGATTCGAGATTTGAATATTCCGAAGACTGCTTTTAGAACTCGGTATGATCATTACGAGTCCCTTGTGATGTCATTTGGCTGACCAACACCCCATTAAAATTCATGCACTTGATGAACAATGTATTCCTGCCCTATCTAGACTCATTTGTCATTGTGTTTATTGACGACATCTTGGAGTACTCCCCGACCCACGAGGATCATGAGTAGCATTTGAGGATTATGCACCAGACCTTGATAGAAAAGAAGTTGTATGCAAAGTTTTCAAAGTGTGAATTCTAGCTTTATTCGGTGGAATTTTTAGGTCATGTGTTGTCGAGTGAGGGGATCAAGGTAGACCTAAATAAGATAAAAGTAGTGCAGAGTTGGCCCAGAACGTCGTTAGCTACTGTGATCTTGAGTTTTCCTTATTTGGAAGAGTATTACCGTCGTTTTGTTGAGGATTTCTCATCTATTGCTTTATTCGGTGGCGTTTTTGGGCCATTTGTTGTCGAGTAAAGGGATCATGGTAGATTTGAAGAAGATTAAAGTAGTGTAGAGTTGGCCCAGACCGTCGTCAACTACTGAGATCTTGAGTTTTCCTTGTTTGGAAGGGTATTACCGTCGTTTTGCAGAGGGTTTCTCATCTATTGCTGAAACTCCATATCGTATGGAAGGAGTTTGAGGAGATCTTTCAAAAGCTCAATACTGCCTTGACTAAAACCCCAGTGCTGGTATTGCCTACGGGTTCGGGGTCTTACACTATGTACTATGATGTGTCACGTGTTCGCCTCGGCGCGATGTTAATGCAAGACGGTAGGATGATTGCCTACACATCTAGACAACTGAAGTTGCATTAGAAGAATTATTTTGTCCACGGCTTGGAATTAGCAGCCATTGTTCATGCCTTGAAGATTTAGCAGCACTATTTGTACGGTATCCCTTGGGAGGTCTATACCGATCACCGGAGTCTGCAACATTTGTTCAAACAGAATGATCTTAACTTACGGAAACAGAGATTGTTAGAGTTTCTTAAGGACTGTGATATCACCATTCTATATCATTCCGGAAGGCCAATATGGTGGCCGATGCCTCGATTTGAAAGTCTGAGAGCTTGGACAGTCTAGCATATCTACCGGTAGCGGAGAGGCCACTTGCATTGGATGTCCATGCATTGGCTAACCAGTTTGTTAGATTGGATATTTCGAAGCCGAGTCGAGTTATGGCTTGCATGGTTTCTCGATTTTCTCTATATGATCGCATCAGAAAGTGTCAATATGATGACCCCCATTTGCTTGTCCTCAAGCACACGGTCCAACACGGTGTTGCCAAGAAGATTACTATTGGGAATGACGGTGTGTTACCATTGCAGGGCCGACTATGTGTGCCCAATATGGATGTATTGAGTGAGTTGATTCTTAAGGAGGCCCACAGTTGGTGGTACTCCATTCATCTGGGTGCCACTAAGATGTATCAGGATTTGAGACAGAACCATTGGTGGGGGAGGATGAAGAAAGACATAGTGGAGTATGTAGCTCGGTGTCTAAATTATCAATAGGTGAAGTATGAGCATTAGCCGCCAGGTGAGTTGCTTCAAAGTCATATGATTCCGGAGCAGAAATGGTAGCGAGTTACCATAGATTTCATTGTTAGGCTCCCACAAACTCAGAAGAAGTTTGACGCAGTATAGATTACTGTTGATAGATTGACCAAGTTGCCTCATTTCATTGCAGTGGTGACTACTTATTCTTTAGAGTAGGTGGCTCAGGTCTATAATTGCGAGATTGTCCGACTTCATGGCATGCCAGTATCTATCATCTCTGATCAGGGTTCGCAATTTACATTGCTATTCTGGAAAGCTGTACAACGTGAGTTACAAATGAGTTGAGTTGAGTGCAGCATTCCACCCTCAGACGGTCGGAGAGTCTGAACGCACTAATTAGATATTGGAGGATATGCTTCGTGCCTATGTCATGGAGTTCGCGGGTTATTGGGTTCATTTCTTGCTGCTTATGGAGTTTGCCTACAACAACAACTACCAATCGAGTATTTAGATGGCTTCCTTTGAGGCGTTGTATGGGAGGTGGTGTCGGTCTCCAGTGGGTTAGTTTGAGCCGGGTAAGACGAGGCTATTGGGTACTAACTTGGTTCAGGATGCATTGGAAAAGGTTAAGTTGATTCCGGATCAGGTTCATATAGCCTAATCTAGACAGAAGAGTTATGTGGATGGGAAGATTCACGATGTTGTATTCATGGTTGGAGAGCGGGTCTTGCTCCGGGTTTCGACCATAAAGGGTGTTATGAGGTTTGGGAAGAAGGGAAAGTTGAGCCCTAGCTATATCGGACCTTTTGAGATTCTTGAGAGGATTGGTGAGTAGGGATGACAATCGGGTGTGGAAGGTTTTCTTTAATGCGGAGTGGGGTGGGTTTGCTCTTATGCGGGTGCGGGCGGGTTGAAACCATTTTAATTTTTTAAAAGCGGGACGGGGAGGGTTTGATGTAGGTTGAGTGCGGGTTCAACTGCTATTTTACATTTTTTTAGCTAGCAATACTATTTTAGGTTTCTGTCCAAAGAAAGTACGCTTATTTTTGCATCGTGTAATTATTTATATTTTCATTAATATTTTTGGTATTAAAAACAATATAATGGTTACTATTCAACAATTTTCATATCGAGAAACATTGCTACGAACAGTTAGAAGGGATAATTTGTATTTCTAAGATACTTTTTGTTCCAGCTCTACCTTTTGTCTTATATAATTATGTCCTCTTAAGATAATCAACTGACTGGTGGTTTATGGGTTCAGAAATAGTAGAACTACTCCATTTTCTTTTAATCCTCATGTACCTATTTGCAAGTTTTCTTCTTTCTACTAATTAAATATTCCTAATTGAGGAAGAACAAACTCAAAAAAAAAATATTATGTGTATAGAAACTAACTAATTAGTTGGTAGAAACTTGTCTCTCTTTTTTCATGGACAATGTACAATTTCACTAGACAACAAAAGAAAAACATAGGTTCTTGAATAATATTAAACTCATCATTTAAAAATAGTAATAAAATGTCAAACTAGTTTGTCATAGAAAAAATAATAATAAAAAAGAAAAAATAATAGCAGAATATTCAAGCGGGGCGAGGCGGGTTGAAATTTTTGCGGGTTAAGCTAAACCCGCCCCGTAGCACCCCTTCCCCCCCTTACCACCCCACTGCCATCCCTATTGGTGAGGTGGCCTACAAACTTGCATTGCCACCTAGTCTAGCTGTAGTTCATCCGGTATTTCATATTTCTATGCTCTGGAAGTATCATAGTGATCCATATTATGTGTTGGATTTCAGCTCAGTCCAGTTGGACAAGTATTTGTCTTTTGTTGAGGAGACGGTGGCCATTTTGGACAAGCAGGTCCGAAAGTTGAGGTCAAAGAACATTTTGTCACTGAAGGTTCAATAGAGGGGTCAACCAGTCGAGGAGGTGACTTGAGAGACCGAGCATGATATGTGTAGCCGTTATCCCCATCTTTTCACCACTTAAGGTATGTTTTTATACTCGTTCTAGGACGAACATTTGTCTTAAGAGGGGGAGGATGTAGTGACCCATCCGGTCATTTTTGAGTATTTTATCCCCGTTTTTCTATTTATTTCCTTCACTATGTTGTATTGGGGTTATGTGACTTGCCGGGGGTGTTTCGTAATGGTTCGAGTGAGTTTCGGAGTGAAATGGGACACATATTCCTTAAGTTGGAGGTTTAAGTTGAAAGAGTTGACCGTAGTTTGAATTCTGTGTAGACAACTTTGAAATAGAGTTTTGATGATTGCAATAGCTTCGTATGGTGATTTTTGACTTAGGAGCGTGTCCGAATGTTGATTTGGAGGCTCATAGGTCGTTTCAGCTTAAATTAGCAAAAGTTAGAAGGTTGAAGGTTTGAAAGGTTAAGATGTTTGACCGGAATTTTACATTATTGATATCGGGGTCGGATACCAATTTCGAAAGTTGGAACAGGTCTGTCATGTCACTTATGACTTCTGTTCAAAATTTGAGATCAAATGGAGTTTTTTTGGTATGAAACGACATTAGTTTTGGAAGTCGAAAGTTCATAGTTTCAATATGCATGAATTGGGTTGCGATTCATAGAATCAATATTGTTTGATGTGATTTTAGTCCTCGAGTAGGTCCTTTATGTGTTACGGAACTTATTGGTATATTTGGACGGGAGTCCCAGGGTTCCTGGGGTTGAGTCGGATTGAAATCGGGTCATTTTGGACTTAGGTGATGTGCTGAAGGTGTTGAGGTTCTGGTGCAATCGCACCTGTGCACTTTGGGCCGCAGGTGCGACACCATAGAAGTGTCCTTTGAGCACTAGAAGTGAATATTGTGTTGATAATCCCATAGGTGCAGTCGTTTATCTACAGAAGCGGACTCGCTGGTGTGAAAGGAGCATCACAGAAGCAGAAACGACTAGTTAGCTCTGGGATTGCAGAAGCGGAGACCCTTCGCTGGTGCGATAGTGCAGGTGCGCGATTTGGCTGCTGAAGAAGAATTCGATGATATTAGTGGGAACCGCACCTGCGATGGATTTTCCGCAGGTGCAACAGTTTGGCTGGCAGAAGCAAACATCGCTGAGCAACAATATTAAAATAACTTCAAACAAGGGTTTCATCGTTTTTATCTTTGGACCTAGAGAGCTCGGTTTGTGGCGAGTTTTTAGGGGAGTTTCAACGAAATCATCGGGGAAGTGATTCTAACTAGGATTTGGCTATGTTACATGAATCCATTGTTATTTTTTTCATCTAATTAGTGATTTGAGTTGGAAAATTTAGGGAAAAATTGTGAAACTTCTTAGACTAAATTTTGGGGATTTGAAAGGCGATCTGAAGTCAGATTTGAGTAATTCTTGTATGGTTGGACTCATTATTGAATGGGCGTTCGAATTTTGTAAGTTTGGTCGGGTTCCAAGATGTGTTCCTGGGGTTGACTTTTTGAGTTGACTTATTATTTCTCTTTAAAGATTGCAACTTTATTGTTCGAAATTTCTTTCTGTAGTTTATATTTATGGTATGAAGTTTTTTTGGCTAGATTTGAGCCATTCAAAGTTGGATAATCGCAGAAAAGTCTTACTAGTGTATTGAATTAACGTACTTTGAGTTAAGTGTCTTGCCTAACTTTGTGTTGGGGATGATTTCCTACGCGTCTAGACAACTGAAGGTGCATGAGAAGAATTATCCCGTCCATGACTTGGAATTAGCAGCCATAGTTCATGCCTTGAAGATTTGGTAGCATTATTTGTACGGTGTCCATTGTGAGGTCTATACCGATCATCGGAGTCGGCAACATCTATTCAAACAGAAGGATCATAACTTACAATAGCAGAGATTTTTAGATTTTCATACGGACTATGACACCATCATTCTATGTCATCCTAGGAAGGACAATATGGTGGCTGATGCCTTGATCGAAAGGCAGAGAGCTTGGGAAGTCTAGCATATCTGCCGGCAGTGGAGAAGCCATTAGCATTGGATGTCTGGGCCTTGGCCAACCAGTTTGGTAGATTGGATGTTTCGGAGCCGAGTCGAGTTCTGGCTTGCGTGGTTTCTTGGTCTTCTCTATATGATCGCATCAGAGAATGTCAATATGATGACCCCTATTTGCTTGTCCTCAAGGACACGGTCCAACATGGAGATGTCAAGGAGGTTACTATTGGGAATGACGTTGTGTTACGAATGTAGGGCCAGCTATGTATGGCCAATGTGGATGGATTGCCTGAGTTGATTCTTAAGGATTCCCGCATTTCATGATACTCCATTCATCTAGGTGCCGATAAGATGTATCAGGATTTGAGACAGAACTATTGGTGGAAGATGATGAAGAAAGACATAGTGGAGTATGTAGCTCGGTGTTTAAATTGTCAGCAGGTGAAGTATGAGCATCAACAGCCAGGTGAGTTGCTTCAGAGGCTTGATATTCCCGAGTGGAAATGGGAGGGAGTTACCATGGATTTCGTTGATAGGATCCCATGGGCTCAGAAGAAGTTTGACGTATTGTGGGTTATTGTGGATAGGTTGACCAAGTCGGCTCATTTCATTCCATTGGTGACTACTTATTTTTCAGAGCAGGTGGCTCAGGTCTATATTTTCGAGATTGTTCGACTTCGTGGCGTGCCGGTATCCATCATCTCTGATCGGGGTACACGGTTTACATTACGATTCTGGAAGAACGTACAACATTAGTTACGCACCGGTTGAGTTGAGTACAACATTCCACCTTCAGACGGACATACAGTTCGAGCGCACTAGTAAGATATTGGAGGATATGCTTCGTGCTTGTGTCTTGGAGTTCTGGGGTTCTTGGTTTTAGTTCATGCCGCTTGTGGAATTTTCATGTAACAACAACTACCAATTGAGTATTCAGATGGCTTCCTTTGAGGCCTTGTATGGGAGGCGATGTCGGTCTCTAGTGGGTTGGTTTGAGCCGGGTGAGGCGAGGTTATTGGGTGCTGACTTGGTTCAGGATTCTTTGGAAAAGGTTAAGTTGATTCAGGATCGGCTTCGTACAACCTAATCTAGACAAAAGAGTTATGAAAATTGGAAGGTTCACGATGTTGTATTCATGGTTGGAGAACGGGTCTTGCTCAGGGTTTCTCCCATGAAGGGTGTTAGAGGTTTGAGAAGAAGGGCAGGTTGTGCCCTAGGTCTATCAGACCTTTTGAGATTCTTGAGAGGATTGGTGAGTTGGCCTACAAGCTTGCATTGCCACCTAGTCTAGATGCAAATCATCCGGTATTCCATGTTTCTATGCTCCAGAAGTATCACGGTGATCCATCTCATGTGTTGGATTTCAGCTCAGTCTAGTTGGAAAAGTATTTGTCTTTTCTTGAGGAGCGGGTGACCATTTTGGATAGGAAAGTCCGAAAGTTGAGGTCAAAGAACATTTCGTCAGTGAAGATTCAATGGAGGGGTCAAAAAGTTGAGGAGGCGACTTGGGAGACCGAGAATGATATGCGTAGCCGTTATCCTCATCTTTTCACCACTTTAGGTATGTCTCTATACTCGTTCTAGGACAAACGTTTGTTTAATAGGGGGAGGATGTAACGACTCAGCCGGTCATTTTTGAGTATTTTAGCCATGTTCCCTTATTTATTGCCTCCTCTAAGTTGTATTGTGGTTATGTGACTTGCCGGGGGTGTTTGGTAATGGTTCGGGTGAGTTTCGGAGTGAAATGGGACACATAGTTGTTTAACCAAAGAATTGGATTCTTTTCCCAAAGCTATTTTAAGAAGAACATGGGTTTCTGATAACCAAATAATAAGATTATAATTGTAGGTAAACTTGTTAATGGAAGCAGTAAGATGCACAAAAAGTAAGTATATTGCAATAGTAGTTCGAATATTTTTTTCTCTCCCTTTACATGTTATATTTTTTCCTTTATATAGGGAATTTCCTAACATAACGTCTACCTTTTTTGGTGATTGAGCATTAATGAATAATAATGACTCTAATGTAACGTTACAATGAATCAACCGTAACTATTGAGTGAACGTTGTGTAACGCATGGATCTCTAATTTGAAGATCTCTGAATCTGCCCTTTATTCTGTCCAAATACACTTTTGAACGTGTCTCTTCATCTTCTCAATCAGGTTGAGACTTCCGTAGCTAATTAACCCATGGATGTGATTTGTCGTGCCTCTTTTCCTCGTACCTCTTCTTAGAGTCCCGTCCAGCTATTGTGTCTTCTTTTCTCCACGTAGACTAGTGAGTCATCAATATTTATTACACGTGTGAAGCTCTTTTTTTACCAATGCAGATAGTCCCCCCACTTACCATATATTTATCAATTAATATTTGGTAAGTGGATACTCATTTATGGCGGGAATATTTTGCTTCCCCTTTACTCGAACGATTGTATCTTTTCTTGTACGTAAGCGTCGCTTGTCACTTCCATTTAATGTTTATTCCACATGGCATTCTTGTGTTGGTTCTGCAATTATTCAGCGCCTTTTAGGGTTTTCTTGCGGCTGCATCAGTCATGAAGTGACATTTTCAATTATGGTTTTCATCATTGCTTTTTGTTTTCCATTTTTTGACGGGTGTCTTCGAGTATAAATACCCCATTTTCCTTTTCTTTCACGAAAAGCTTCTAACTTTCAAACTTTATTTGTAGAGAACTTTTTTTCTTTGCCTTTGTTGATATGTCTTCTTCAAACCAATCTAAGGGAGTCATAAACGTTGATGAGTTGACACCCTCTTCCGCTCCGACTCGGAGTTGGAGGGGTGGTAAACTGAGGAGTTTAGGCTCTACTCCTTTGAGAGGCTCTTCCTCTTCTCAGATTGTTTCCCCTCCTTCTGCTAGGTCTTTAGTCTCCCCAAGAGCTAGGGTTTCCAGATCTCTGTCCAGGGGTAGAGAATATCACCGACCCCTACGCGAACCACGAGTTGATGAAATCATTCCTGCTGAGTTTACCTTCACTAGGGATAGTCAGGTTCTTGTAGACCAGTCGTTATCCCTTGATAGTGTTGATAGTATCCCACTCTTATTACCGAAGGTTTGGTTCCCCTTGTTCGCAGGGAATGTTCTTGGGAGTCTGATTTTCCCATTATTATTCCGAATAGTAATCAAAGAATATGTCTTACAAGACGAGGCATTCGTTTGTTTACAGTTACCCTTTTACTCTAGGGTTTAGACCTCCTATTGATCCAGTCATCATCGAATTTTGTCATTTCTTCAACATTTGCTTAGGACAAGTTGGTCCTCTTCTGTGGGGGGTTGTCGTGTGTCTTAGATGTTTAGCTTCTTTAGCCTCGGTTCCTTTTTCCTTCAATCACCTCATTCATCTTTATTCTCCTACCTTATTTCGTCAAGGGGTTTTCATTCTGGCTGCTAGGAGCAAAAGAGTTTTGGTAACCCCTGATTATGATAAGGATAGAGGTTGGTACCTTCGGTACGTTGCTGTGCCCACTGCTGGTTTAGTGGGCGAGGAAAATCTTCCCTTCCTTGAGAAGTGGAATCGCGCACGTGAGTATATTTTAACTCACATCTGTTATTTTTCTTCTCTTTGCTTTAAGTATTTTAACACCGTAGCTATTTTCTTCCTCTTTCATCAATCATGGGTATTGTTGAGAATGTCTCCGGTATCCGTGATTGGGTAGAAAAGCTGTTGTCGCTTGCTCTATTGGAGGAAAGATCTTGGAAGTACTTCTCCGTGAAGTACGACTGGAAAGTGAAGACTCATGGTAATTGAAACTTTTTTTTTTGCTTTTTTTTCCTTACTCGAGCTTCTTTTTCTTTGTTTGTTTAACCTTTTTTCCTTTTGACAGGGTTTTCGGCTTGTGGGATGTCTGCTGCATCCATTTCGAATATGTCTTTGGCTCAGGCCCAGAAGATTATTACTGGTTCCTCTTCTTCCAAGAGGAAAGCTAGTGGGTCTAAGACCTTAGAAGAAGAAGAAGAAGAAGAAGAAGAAGAAGAAGAAGAAGATGGCATTCTGGTGCACATGTCACGTAGAAGAAGAGTGGTCTCAGACGATGAGTCTACACCCGTGGCAGTGTCTTCCGTACCTGATGTCAGACCTTCTACCCCTGGGGATTCTTCTTCTTCTCTTGCTCATGATTATGTTGATCATCTATTCCACGAAGGTTTTGGCCCTGCTATTAATGAGGCGCCTCTGGCTGTTTTTTCTCCCTCCTTTAGAGAAATCTCTTCATCTGTTCCGGTTATTTCCACTGCTCCTTTGGCCATTTCTGCTCCCACTACTGCCTTGCCCGTGGCTTTCTCAGCTCCTCAAGTTTCCGTGCCTGAGACTTCTTCAGCTCCACAAATTTCATTGACCCGTGGCTCCTTCATCTCAGCCGCTTCCGTGCCTCCTGTTAGAGAAGTAGGTTCTTCCAGTAGGTAGATGAGGCAAGTGTTAATTGAGGTTCCAACTTATGGGAGACTTTTTAAGAAATCCGGCCAACCCGAAGTGTGTCTGAAGCCTTTGATTGGCCCAACAGAGAGGACCAAGCTAGATAGTCAGAGTTCTCTTACCTGGGCTAATGACGTTGTGCATTCCTCCTTGAAGGTAACAATCATTCTTTTGTATCTCATTCTTTTGCATGTAATTACCGTATCTAATTGATTTTGTTTTTGTAGATCCATATCACAGGCACAGAACTCATGAAGACGATTTCTAACATGGATCAAGAGCTAAAGGAGTGGCATGCTGAAGAGGGGCACTATGAAAGCCTGAGGCTGGACATGGAAGCCTTAGAAGAAGAAAAGAATACCTTGGAGCGACAGATGAGAGTTGTGGCTGCAGAGTTGACAGTAGAGAAGGCTTCTTCTAACCAAGCGGACAAAGACAAGAGCATTCTTGAGTCTTTGTTTGTTGAGCAATTATCCCGTGCCTCGGAAGAAGCTAGGAGCTTGAAAGCCTTACTAGAGCTGAAGAATGAATACTCAGGCGAGCTTGTTGTAACGACGCGACCGGTTGTTTTGCATATTCATACCCCGTTCCCCTAAATAAGACATCCCGTAGCGGCTTTCAGTGATTCATGACTTGCGGGGATATGTGGTTCGGGATTAAGAAGTGTATAGAGTAATATAGGAACACTTGGTTCCTTAAGATTTGGCTTTTAAGGCCAAGTTTGACTTCAGTCAACATTCAGAGTAAATGACCTCGGAATAGAGTTTCGATGATTCCAGTAGCTTCGTATGATGATTTCGGACTTGTGCGTATGTCCGGAATGGGTTTTGGATGACCCGGGAGCGTTTCAACGCCAAATAGCAAAAATAGAGTTTCCTTAAGTTCATATTTTGGTTTGGAACGTGTTTTTGAGTTATCGAGGTTCGAACGGAATTCCAAGATCGGGAATAGTTCTGTTATGTCATTTATGACTTGCTTGCAAAATTTGGTGTCATTCCGAGTAGGATAGGTTGGTTCGGCGCATCGAAACCGAATTCAAGAACTTGAAAATCCTTAAGTTTGATTCTAGGGGTTTTGAGGAGTGATTTCGAGTTTTAGCGTTGTTTTGGGTATTCCGAAGGCTCGAGCAACTCGGTAATATGATTTAGGACTTGTCGGTATAATTGCACGGGGGTTCGGGTGGGCTCAGGTGTTTCCGGACACCAAATGAGGCCAAAAAACCAGCAGTTTAAGCTGCTGGTGCACCAGGTCTAGTGTGACCGCAGGTGCGGTTGCCCAGATCGCAGGTGCGAGACCGCTCCTGCGGTCGAGGCCTCGCAGGTGTGACTACCAGGAGGAAAGTCCTACCTTCGCAGGTGCGGACCCTTCTCCGCAGGAGCGGGTCCGCTGGTGCGGAATTTCCTACCGCAGGTGCGATTCCCAAGCTCCTTGCCAAAAATCCGCAAGTGTGGGACCGCGGGTGCGATACTCGAGCCGCTTGGTGCGGTCTTCGAGCTGCAGGTGCGAGGTCATTGAAGGCACTAAGCCCATTTAATTCGGGACTTAACCATTTTTCACCATTTTTCTTCTCCTCCATTGGCGATTTTGAGAGCTTTCAAGAGGGTATTCGGCCTAGCTACTAAAAGGTAAGTAATTTTCATTTAATGTCAAATTATTACACTAAATCTTAGGTAGATTAACACCTAATTAGTGGAAATCAAAGGGGTTAGGGTGAAAACCTAGGGTTGACGAACTTTAGGGAATTTCACGACTTTTCTACCATGAAATCATATAAAAACTATATATTAATGACCCTTAGGCTATGGGAGAGTGTTTTCTTAAAAAAAATTCGGAATTCGAGCATGTGGGCCCGGGGGTGTATTTTGGGACTTCTTCAAGAATGATAAAATAGCTAAATTAATAAAAGAAAATCATACTATTGAGTGTATATTAATGTGTTTAAATAAGATTTGACTAGTTTTGAGTCCTTGGGTTGCGAGATTGGAGTTTCGGGAGCGTTCTTGACCAGGGAAGTCGGTTCTACGCGAGGTGAGTCTCCTTTCTAACCTTGTAAGAGGGAACTGCCCTCATAGGTAATTATAAATGATTGAATTGTCCTTATTAGTGGGGGCTACGCACGCACGCACGAGGTGATGAGAGTCTGTGCGTAGCTACTACTATGTTACGCGGGGTAGTCTTTAGGACTCACAAGCATGCTTATATGCCTTGTATCCCTGCATGTATTCCTAGTCGATTATTATCCTTGAACTAGCATGAGAAAATGGAAGGTTACATCAAATCTTGCTGCTGCCCTGATTCTTATATTCCAAGTGTGAACTCTATATTTCCTGAATTTCCTGATAATTTTGTGTATGTATACGAGCACCCGTGTCACATGTATGATTTGTGAGCGGGGTAGCCTTATATTATGTCAACCGCGTCGCATGATCGATTCGCGAGTGGGGTAATAGATGCATCTATGGTTCGTGCCCTTCGACCCTTGGCTGCGCACATTTATTTTTGCGTCTCTTCGGCCATACGCCTCGGCATACTATATGCTATGTGATGATTGAAAGCCTCTTTATTTTATCAATTAAATGATTCCATGTGGAAGAGAACTTGAGACTTTTATTGATATTATTATTTGACACTTGCGGGTAGCTTGTAGTTCATATACTTGATAATCCATGCCTACTTGATTTCCATGGTTGTTAATCCTGTCTAGATTTATTTAAGCATATCATTGTTAATGACCCTAGTGAGTAATTTGTCTACCTCTCGTCACTACTTCTTCGAGTTTAGACGGGATGCTCCCTGGGTACATATTTATTTATATGTACTCATGCTACGCTTCTGTACTTAATTGTTCAGGTTCTGAGGCTGGTGCATCTGGTTATCATACTGGAGTGTGATCGTGAGAGTACTTTCTGGATTAGACTACACAGTGAGCTGCTCTCTATGACGTTCCTCAGCAGCACTGTGGAGTTTCTGCCATTTCTTTTTTTTTTTTTGATATTTCTGTCTACCCCTTTCAGACGGTTGTATATTTATTTTGTCTACTTTGTATATTCCACTAGTCGCCTGTGGACTTGTGACACTAGGTATTGGCACATGTAGTTGACGTACTACTATTTCACTACACTAAGTATGTTAGCAAACGATTTTGAGCTACTTTGAAATTTAATTTTCTAATTTAAACCGCTTTCGTTAATGGATTTCTTAACTTAAAATTGGAAATTTTCTTGAAAATCCTAATAAGTAAAGTAACCTCGCTAGTAAACTAATGTTGGCTTGCCTGACTCTGGTGTTGGGCGCCATCACGATCTGAGTAGAATTTGGGTCGTGACAACATGGTATCAGAGCTCTAGGTTCACGTAGGTCTCACAAGTCACAGGCAAACCTAGTAGAGTCTTGCGGATCGATACGGAGACGTCCGTATTTATCTTCGGGAGGCTATAGGGTGTTAAGAAACATCTCTTTATTCTTATTGTATCGTTCTGTCGATGGTCTTACTAAATCTCATTCTTCTATTTTCTCACAGATGGTGAGGACTCGAGCAGCCGATATTCCAGACCCGGGAGATGTCGCTACCCCGGAGAGGGCACGGGCCCAGGGTAGGGGACGAGGGCATCCTAGGGTTACTTCATTAGCACCCACAGAGGATCCTACCATCGAGGAGCAGGAGGAGGTGCCTCCAGAAGATCCTGCCCCAACAGATTTCATGACTACACCAGGCTTTCAGGAGATCATGGGTCGTATGATGCGATTCATGGAAACTATGACCCAGGCTGGTTTATTTCTAGCGGATCCTGCCACTTCTCAGGCGGGAGAGGGAGTTCAGACCCCTACCGCCCAGGCCGCAGGTCATGCAGCGACAGTATATTAGACTCCGGGTACTTTTCCCGTGGGTGGAGCATAGCCAGTAGCACCTGAGCTCAGACTAGCTGCAGACGGCGATCCGCAGAAGCTAATTGACAGATGGACTCGATTGCACCCTCCGACCTTCGGAGGTGAGAGGGGTAAGGATGCCCAGGACTTTATTGATAGGTGCATGGACAGACTGCACAACATGAGGATTTTAAAGTCCCATAGAGTCGACTTCACTACTTTCCAACTAGAGGGCAGGGCCCGCAGATTGTGGAAGTCATACATACTTGGTAGGCCAGAAGTTCCCCTCCTATCACATGGGAAAAATTCACTCAGTTGTTCCTGGATAGTTAATCCCACCCTCTGAGAGGGAAGAGCTGCGGTATCAGTTTGAGCAGTTGGAGCAGGGGCAGATGTCCGTGACAGATTACGAGGCTAGGTTTTCAGAGTTATCTCGCCATGCCCTTACGATTCTTCCTAATGATGCTAAGAGAGTGCGGAGGTTTGTAGCTGGATTGCACTCAGGTATTAGAGCCAACATGGCCCGAGAGGTGGAGATGGGTACTCCTTATCAGCTTGTGTTCGAGATAGCTCGCCGGATTGAGGCTTACCGATCGAGGAGCAGAGAGCAGGGTCAGCAGGACAAGAGAACTAGATTTTCTGGAGATTTCAGAGGTGCCCCAGCCAGGGGTAGAGGTCAGTTCGGTAGGCCAGCCCAGCAGGCCTCCATATTTAGCCCCTCCACCACCTTCTCGTGGTGCTCCAGTGAGACCTTATTTCAGCGCCATGTCGGAGAGTTCTTACCGCCCACCAGCTATTCAGGGTCCCTCCAGCGGGTATTCAGGTCATCAGGGGTCTCCTAGTCCTTACTTCAGTGTCATTCCAGAGAGTTCTCATCGTCCCCTAGCTATTCAGGGGTCTTCTTCAGGACAGCAGGCCATGCCTCCAGCGAGGTGTTATGAGTGTAGGGATCCAGGCGATATGAGGAGGACTTATCCCAGGTTCCGGGGCAAGGCTATTCAGCAGAGTTATCAGCCCGCATTCTCAGCACCGGCGCCCCATCCACTTAGAGGTGGAGGACAGGCTAGTAGAGGTCGTCCCAGAGGTGGAAGCCAGGCAGGGGGAGCTCAGCTAGCTCCTATTCAGTCTAGCGGAGGTCAGTCTTCAGGTACTCCAGCCAGATTCTACGCCATTCCAGGTAGAGCAGATGCAATGGCCTCAGATGGCGTGATCACATGTATTATTTCAGTATGTGGTAGAGAGGCATCAGTGCTATTTGACCCAGGATCTACTTATTCATATGTGTCAGCCTTGTTTTCTTGTTTTCTGGATTCTCCTCGTGAGTCCTTGGGTTCTCCTATATATGTATCCACTCCCGTTGGTGATTCTGTAGTGGTAGACCAGATTTATCGGTCTTGCGTGATCACATTCTGTGGGTTCGAAACTTGAGCGGACCTCTTATTGCTCGATATGGTTGATTTTGAGATTATCCTGGTCATGGATTGGCTATCTCCTTATCATGCCATCTTGGATTGCCATGCCAAGACAGTTACTTTGGCCATGCCTGAGTTGCCTAGGCTGGAGTGGAGAGGTTCCTCGGTTAGTGCAGCCAGTAGAGTCATTTCCTTCCTGAAGGCTCGACATATGGTTGAGAAGGGATGTTTGGCGTATCTTGCTTATGTGCGGGACACCACCGCTGAATTACCGACGATTGATTCAGTGCCCGTTGTTCGAGAGTTTGCTGATGTATTCCCTTCAAACCTTCCAAGCATGCCTCCGGATCGTGATATTGATTTCTGCATTGATTTAGCTCCAGATACTCAGCCTATTTCCACTCCCCCGAACCGTATGACTCCTAAGGAGTTGAAGGATTTGAAGGAACAGCTAGAGGAATTGTTGGCTAAGGGGTTTATCAGACCGAGTGTGTCACCGTGGGGTGCTCCAGTTCTATTTGTGAAGAAGAATGATGGGTCCATGCGAATATGTATTGATTACCGCCAGATGAACAAGGTCACCATCAAGAACAAGTATCCATTGCCACGCATTGATGATTTGTTTGACAAGTTGCAGGGCTCCAGGGCATTTTCTAAGATAGACTTGAGATCGGGCTATCATCGATTGAAGATTCGGGCCTCAGATGTTCCGAAGACTGCTTTTCGTACGAGATATGGACACTATGAGTTCCTGGTGATGTCCTTTGACTTGACTAATGCTCCAGTAGCATTTATGGATTTGATGAATAGGGTGTTCAGGTCGTATATTGATTCTTTTGTCCTCGTCTTCATTGATGATATCTATATTTACTCACGTAGCCTGAGAGAGCACGAGCAGCATTTAAGAGTGCTGCTCCAAATTTTGCGAGAACAGAAGCTATATGCTAAGTTTTCCAAGTGTGAGTTTTGGTTGGATTCCGTGGCATTCGCGGTACATGTAGTATCCAAAGAGGGTATCAAGGTTGATCCTAAGAAGATTAAGGCAAATCAGGGTTGGCCACGTCCTACTACAGCTACAGAGATCAGGAGTTTCTTGGGTCTAGCAGGCTACTATCGGCGATTCGTGGAGGGATTTTCATCCATTGCAGCCCCATTGACAAGATTGACTCAGAAGAATGCTCCATTTTGGTGGTCTGACGAGTGTGAGGCGAGCTTTCAGAAGCTCAAGACGATATTGACCTTAGCACCAGTTCTGGTATTGTCATCTGGTTTTGGGATGTATACAATGTATTATGAAGCTTTACGTGTTGGCTTGGGGTGTGTGTAGATGCAGGAAGGGAGAGTTATTGCTTATGATTCGCGCCAGCTGAAGGTTCATGAGAAGAATTATTCGGTGCATGATTTGGAGTTGGCAGCGATTCTTCATGCTCTTAAGATGTGGAGGCATTACTTGTATGGGGTGTCTTGTGAGGTTTCTACAGACTAGCGCAGCTTGCTGCACTTGTTCAAGCAGAGGGATCTTAATTTGAGGCAACGCAGGTGGCTTGAGTTGCTGAAGGATTACGACATCACCATCCTTTATCATCCGGGCAAGGCGAATGTAGTAGCAATTTCCTTGAGCAGGAAGGCGGAGAGTATGGGTAGTTTGGCTTACATTGCAGCGGAGGAGAGACCTCTAGCCTTGGACATTCAGTCCTTGGCTAATCGCTTGGTGAGATTAGATTTTTCAGAGCCTCGTCGAGTTCTTGCATACGTAGATGCTCAGTCTTCGTTATTGGGGGAGATTAAGGCTCGAAAGTATGATGATCCACGCTTGGCAGAGCTACGGGAGACAGTCGTTCAGGGTGGTGCCAAGGAGGTTACTATTGGAGAAGATGGTGTTCTGAGACTTCAGGATTGTTTGTGTGTTCCTAATATTGATAGTTTGAGGCAGAGGATTCTAGAGGAGGCACACAGTTCGCGGTATTCAGTTCATCCTGGTGCTACGAAGATGTATCATGATCTGAAGCAGCATTGCTGGTGGAGGCGAATGAAGAAAGACATTGTGGAGTGTGTGGCGAGGTGTCTTAACTGCCAGCAGGTTAAGTATGAGCACCAGAGGCCAGGAGGCCTACCTCAGTAGATGCCCATTCCTGAGTGTAAGTGGGAGTGCATCACTATGGACTTCATGGTTGGGTTGCCTCGGAACTTGCGGAAGGTTGACGCATTTTGGGTCATTGTGGATAGATTGACCAAATCAGTGCATTTTATTCCTTGGGATACATCTTATACTTCTGAGAGGCTAGCCCAGATTTACATCCAAGAGATAGTCCGGTTGCATGGTGTGCCGGTGTCCATTATATCAGATCGAGGTCCTCAGTTCACCTCGCACTTCTGGAGAGCATTGCACAGAGGGATGGGTACTCATATAGACCTCAGCACATCATTTCATCCGCAGACTGATGTTCAGTTGGAGCGTACGGTTCAGATATTGGAGGACATGCTCAGAGCATGTGTGATTGATTTTGGGGGTCAGTGCGACCAGTTCTTGCCTTTGGCCGAGTTTTCTTACAATAATAGCTATCAGTCCAGCATTGAGATGGCTCCGTTTGAAGCTTTATATGGTTGGCGATGTCGTTCTCCTATCGGGTGGTTTGAGCCTGGCGAGGCTAAGTTATATGGCACGGACCTGGTGAGAGATGCCATGGAGAAGGTGAAGTTGATTCAGGAGAGGCTCCGCATAGCAAAGTCCAGACAGAAGAGTTACGTGGATTAGAGGGCACATGATGTGTCATTTATGGAGGGAGATAAGGTTCTGCTGAAGGTTTCGCCGATGAAGGGCATTATGAGATTTGGAAAGAAGGGCAAGCTAAGCCCGAGGTTTATAGGTCTTTTCGAGGTATTGAGGCATGTTGGAGAGGTTGCCTATGAGCTTTCTCTACCTCCCCACTTATCGGGAGTGCATGCGGTCTTTCATGTATCCCTTCTCCAGAGATATCACGCCTACTTCTCTCACTTGGTTGATTTCAGCACTATTTAGTTGGATGAGAGGTTGGGCTACGAGGAGGAGTCAGTTGCCATTATTGACAGACAAGACCGCCAGTTGAGGTCCAAGAGAGTTTCTGCGGTGAAGGTCCAGTGGAGAGGCCAACCAGTTGAGGAGGCAACTTGGGAATCCGAGGAGGACATGCGGAGCAGATATCCACGCTTATTTAGCATTTCAGGTATGATTATAGACCCGTTGGAGGATGAACGTTTGTTTAAGAGGTGGAGAATGTAACGATCCGACTGGTCGTTTTGCGTATTCGGAACTCGTTCCCCTAAATAAGACGTCCCGTAGCGACTTTCAGTGATATATGACTTGCGGGGATGGGTGGTTCTGGATTCGGAAGTGTATAGAGTAATATAGGAACACATGGTTCCTTAAGATTTGGCTTTTAAGGCCATGTTTGACTTTGGAATCGAGTTTCGCCGATTCCAGTAGCTTCGTTTGATGATTTCGGACTTGCGTGTATGTCCGGAAGGGGTTTTGGATGACCCGGTAGCGTTCGATGCCAAATAGTGAAAATAGAGTTTCCTTAAGTTCATAATTTGGTTTCGAACGTATTTTTGAGTTATCGAGTTCCGAACGGAATTCCGAGACCAGGAATAGTTCTGTTATGTCATTTATGACTTGCTTGCAAAATTTGGTGTCATTCCAAGTAGTATAGGTTGGTTCGACGCATTGAAACCGAATTCAAGAACTTGAAAATTCGTAAGTTTGATTCTAGGGGTTTTGAGGAGTGATTTCGAGTTTTAGCGTTGTTTTGGGTGTTTCGAAGGCTCGAGCAAGTCCGTAATATGATTTAGGACTTGTCGGTATAATTGCACGGGGGTTCGGGTGGGCCCAGGTGCCTCCTGGACACCAAACGGGGCCAAAAAACTAGCAGTTTCAGCTGCTGGTGCACCAGGTCTGGTGTGACCGAAGGTGCGGTTGCCCAGATCGCAGGTGCGAGACGGCTCCTGCGGTCGAGGCCTCGCAGGTGCGACTACCAGGAGTAAAGTCCTACCTTCGCAGGTGCAGACCCTTCTCCGCGGGAGCGGGTCCGCTGGTGCAGAATTTCCTACCGCAGGTGCGATCCTCAGGCTCCTTGCCGAAAATCCGCAGGTGCGACCAATGGCTCGCAGGTGCGGTCCTCGAGCCGCATGTGCGAGGTCACTGAAGGCAGTAAGCCCATTTAATTCGGGATTTAACCATTTTTCACCATTTTTCTTCTCCTCCATTGGCGATCTTGGGAGGTTTCAAGAGGGTATTCGGCCTAGCTACTAAAAGGTAAGTAATTTCCATTTAAATGTTAAATTATTACACTAAATCTTAGGTAGATTAACACCTAATTAGTGGAAATCAAAAGGGTTAGGGAAAACCTAGGGTTGATGAACTTTAGGGAATTTCACCACTTTTCTACCTTGAAATCATACAAAAACTATATATTAATGACCCATAGGCTATGGGCGAGTGTTTTCTTCGAAAATTTTCGGAATCCGAGCATGTGGTCTCGGGGGTGTGTTTTGGGATTTCTTCAAGAATGATAAAATAGCTAAAATAATAAGAGAAAATAATACTTTTGAGTGTATATTAATGTGCTTAAATAACATTTGACTAGTTTCGAGTCCTTGGGTGGCGAGTTTGGAGTTTCGGGCGCGTTCTTGACCCGGGAAGTAGGTTCTACGCGAGGTGATTCTCCTTTCTAACCTTGTAAGAGGGAACTGTCCCCATAGGTAATTATAAATGATTGAATTTTCCTTATTTGCGGGGGCTACGCACGCACGAGGTGGCGAGAGTCCCTGCGTAGCTACTACTATGTTATGCGAGTTAGTCTTTAGGACTCACAAGCATGCTTATATGCCTTACTTGTATCCCTGCATGTATTCCTAGTCGATTATTATCCTTGAACTAGCATGAGAAAATGGAAGGTTACATCAACTCTTGCTACTGCCCTGATTCTTATTTTCCAAGTGTGAGCTCTATATTTCCTGAATTTCCTGATAATTCTGTGTATATATACGAGCACCCGTGTCACATGTATGATTCGTGAGCGGGGTAGCCTTATATTATGTCAACCGCGTCGCATGATTGATTCGCGAGTGGGGTAATAGATGCATCTATGGTTTGTGCCATTCGACCCTCGACAGTGCACATTTATTTTTACGTCGCTTCGGCCGTACGTCTCGGCATACTATATGCTATGTGATGATTGAAAGCCTCTTTATTTTTATCAGTTAAATGATTCCATGTGGAAGAGAACTTGAGACTTTTATTGATATTATTATTTGACACTTGCGGGTAGCTTGTGGTTCATATACTTGATAATCCATGCCTACTTGATTTCCATGACTGTTAATCCTGTCTAGATTTATTTAAGCATATCATTATTAATGACCCTAGTGAGTAGTACGTCTACCTCTCGTCACTACTTCTTTGAGTTTAGACGGGATACTCACTAGGTACATATTTGTTTATATATACTTATGCTACGCTTCTGTACTTAATTGTACAGGTTCTGAGGCTGGTGCATCTGGTTATCATACCTGAGCGCGATCGTGGGAGTACTTTCTGGATTAGACTACACGGTGAGCTGCTCTCCCTAGCGTTCCTCAGCAGCACTATGGAGTTTCTGCCATTTCTTTTTTTTTTTTTTGATATTTCTGTCTACCCCTTTCACACAGTTGTATATTTATTTTTTCTACTTTTTATATTCCACTAGTCGCCTGTGGACTTGTGACACTAGGTCTTGGCACATGTAGTTGACATACTAGCATTTCGCTACACTGAGTATGTTAGCAAACGATTTTGAGCTACTTTGAAATTTAATTGTCTCATTTAAACCTCTTTCATTAATGGATTTCATAACTTAAAATTGGAAATTTTCTTGAAAATCCTAATAAGTAAAGTAACCTTGCTAGTAAACTAATGTTGGCTTGCCTGACTCCGGTGTTGGGTGCCATCACGACCTGAGTAGAATTTGGGTCGTGACACTTGTGCAGTCACTTACTCGGACTCAGGAGGATCTTCGCATTGCTTTAGACAAAACCCAATCTTTGGAGGAGTCAATTGTTCCTTTGAGGGCTGCCCATGAAGCTGCTGAAGTTCAGAAGGATGGGTTAAGAGTTGAGCTTCAGATATGGGAGAGAGATTATGAAAGTCTCGAAGAGGCGGCAGTTGTCGTTGTTAGTTGGGCGTACATGAATTCTCGCCTCGATACATTGACGGACATGAGTCGGGGAGATTTCGACCTTAATGCTGAAATTGTTAAGATCAAGGAAGTCATAGAAAAGGCTCAACAAGGTTTGGATCTTTCCCCACCTGAAGTTGAGACTCCTATTGTCCAAGCATCTTTGTCCCAAGCTACTCTTACTCCTTCTGCTGATGAAGAAGTCAATCCCCCTCCTCAAGAAGATTAAGAACACCCTTTTTTGTTATCTTTGTCTCAATTGGTGGTTACCCCCAGTCCCACCGGGGGTAAATTTGGATCTCTCTAAAGTCCTCAAATGATAACTTAGGGGAACCTCAATGTATATAAAAAATATATACGGCTAAGTATAAGTTAATATTTTGTTATTACTTAGCCGTTTTAATATATTAATGCAAGTGTGACTTTTATTTTCCGTTGAGTTTCTCTTCTACTCTTTAAGTCTTTTGCATGTTTTATTTTTCGAGGTTTTAGTTTTACCTCTGAGTTTTGCATATAGAATGCTTTAGATTACTCGCACCTTTTTGTAATAGGAACGGTGTCATATAAAATGTGTGTCTTTTTATAGTAGGCATAATTTGTGAAAGAGGGACCTTTCTGATCGACACTTAATGAAGAAGACGTCTCAACTTCATAAAGGTGTAATAATGCAATAGAGTGATAGGAATTTTTCACGTGTTTAAGAATGTTTCTGAGGAAAGTTTTTTTTGTTTGGACTTTCACAACATTTTACATGTGTTTGATTATCGTCTAAAATTCATGTTGCAACTGTTTTCTTTTAACAGATTTGATATACACTTGTATTTCGTAACTGTTTTCTGTATGTAACAGCTTTTTCGAGTTAATACAAGAGGGCAACTGTTTTTCTTCGTAACAGTTTTTATTCAAATTGGGGTTTTCACCTGTAACTGTTTTTGTTGACAACAATTTTCAATAAACACGAGGGAAATGCTCTTCCTGTTTTTGTTGACAACAGTTTTCAATATGAGTACAAAGATTTCGTAACTGTTTTTAGTTACAACAGTTTTGAATGAGTACAATGTTGATGATCTTTTACATAGGTACAAAGATGTGCATTTCTTCCTCGTAGCTAACATTTTACCTTTTAACCTGAACATGTTCGAAGGCTTTTTGGATTAGGATTTGTGTTCGAGTCTTTGGCTCTTTCGATTTTGCTCGTATCACTTGGCTTGCTGGATAGATGGATCTTCATACTCGAGCTTTGACTTTTTGATAGTCTTTTTTGCTTCGTTTTTGCCTTCCATACTGTATAGTCCCCCAAGTGTTTGAGCTTTAAAGAATGAAATCTCGAGCACTTGACTATTCTTTCCTTGTGGTCCTTTTCCTGAAAAGGAAAAACATACGGGACTCGAAGGTATATAATTTTTAGATGATGATTGCTTAACCCTTTAAAACGTCCATCAGAAAGTGTAACCCTAGACCGAGAATTTAGTTATTTCCTCGCGTCTTTGCAGGTCTAATATCATCATCTGGTGATAGGTTAGCTTTATGCCTATCATCTAAAAAGGTTAGTAAAATTTCAAATGTTAAAAATAAAACCA
>ML409571.1:69703-88914 GCA_005239525.1 Nicotiana knightiana | reverse complement strand
GATATATTATTTCATGCTCACTTAATTCTATGGCCCACTTGGCTAATCTTCCTGATAGTTCTTGTTTATGCAGTATGTTTCTTAATGGATACGAGGTCACAACTGTGATTGGATGACGTTGAAAGTATGGCCTTAATTTTCTAGATGCCATGATTAGAGCTAAGGCTAACTTTTCTAGATGTGGATATCTAGTTTCAGCATCCAGTAATGTCTTGCTTACATAATAAATAGGAGATTGTTTACCTTTATTCTCCCTTACCAATACTGCACTTACAGCAATTTTCGAGACAACAAGGTAGACGTATAGTTGCTCCCCCTCCTTCGGCTTTGACAGCAACATATGTTTTGATAGGTAAGCCTTTAGGTCTTTGAGAGCCTGTTGACATTCTTCAGTCCATTCGAACCAGTTTTGGTTTTTGAGAACTGCAAAGAATTTGAAACTTTTTCTCGGAAGATTTGGAAATAAATCTTCCTAAGGCTGCAATTCTTCCCGTTAGTCTTTGAACTTCTTTTTTATTTATAAGTACATAAGGTATTTCTTCTATAGCCTTAATTTGATCAGGATTTACCTCTATTCCCCTGTTTAATATAAGGAAACCCAAGAATTTACCTGATTCCACACCAAAAGTGCATTTTTCTAGATTAAGCTTCATATTATACCTGCGTAAAATGTCAAAGGTAATAGAGAGGTGCTGGAAATGGTTTTTTGCCCGTGTTAATGGATACGAGGTCACAACTGTGATTGGATGACGTTGAAAGTATGGCCTTAATTTTCTAGATGCCATGATTAGAGCTAAGGCTAACTTTTCTAGATGTGGATATCTAGTTTCAGCATCCAGTAATGTCTTGCTTACATAATAAATAGGAGATTGTTTACCTTTATTCTCCCTTACCAATACTGCACTTACAGCAATTTCCGAGACAACAAGGTAGACGTATAGTTGCTCCCCCTCCTTCGGCTTTGACAGCAACAGATGTTTTGATAGGTAAGCCTTTAGGTCTTTGAGAGCCTGTTGACATTCTTCAGTCCATTCGAACCAGTTTTGGTTTTTGAGAACTGCAAAGAATTTGAAACTTTTCTCAGAAGATTTGGAAATAAATCATCCTAAGGCTGCAATTCTTCCCGTTAGTCTTTGAACTTCTTTTTTATTTATAAGTACATCAGGTATTTATTCTATAGCCTTAATTTGATCAGGATTTACCTCTATTCCCCTGTTTGATATAAGGAAACCCAAGAATTTACCTGATTCCACGCCAAAAGCGCATTTTTCTAGATTAAGCTTCATATTATACCTGCGTAAAATGTCAAAGGTAATAGAGAGGTGCTGGAAATGGTTTTCCGCCCGTGTTGATTTTACCAGCATGTCATCAATGTAACTTCCATTGTTTTTCCTAGATATTCCTGGAACATCTTGGTCACTAGCCTTTGATATGTGGCTGTAGCATTTTTTAAGCCAAAAGGCATGACTTTATAATAATAAGTCCCCCTGCTTGTAATAAAGGAGGTTTTTTCCTCGTCTGAGGGATCCATCTTAATCTGGTTATAACCATAATACGCATCTAGAAAGCTTAACAATTAATGACCTGCGGTGGCATCAATCATTTGATCTATATGTGGTAATGGGAATGAATCTTTGGTGCATGCTTTATTTAAGTCAGTATAATCTACGCATAATCTCCATTTTCCATTCTTTTTAGGTACTACCACAGTTTTAGCTAGCCAGTTAGGGTATGTTACCTCTCGTATTAAACCAATCTTTAAGAGTTTTCGTACCTCTTCGTCAATCACTTGGTTCTTGAATGGTCCGTTCTTTCTTTTCTTCTGTTTAACAGGTACGAAGGATAGATCTTCATTTAGTTTATGAGTCATCACCTCTAGTGGGATACCTGTCATATCTGAATGGGACCACGCAAAGCAATATGCATTAGCCTTTAAATAATCAATTAACTTACCTCTTCGACCGGGACTCAGCCTCGTGCCTATGTAAACTTTCTATTCAGGCTTTCGTTCAAACAATAGAACAACTTCGAGCTCTTCTGTAGTTGTTTTGATGTGCTTGTTTTCCTTCGGTTCATGAATGACGTCTGATTTGGAATCTACATCCGTGTGGTCCAATGCCTCTTCCGTGGTGACTTGATTCACTTTCTCGTAAGTATTTTCTTCCGTACCTGTTTCAGCAGTAATACCTTCCGTCCTTATTTGGGTAGTAATTTCTTCCATGCCTATTTGGGCGATGTAACCTGCTTGGCAGACTTCCTTATCCCTTGATTTTTTCACCTCTACTTTTTTGCTGTAGTGTACCACGAAATTTATATTTCTCGCGGTTTGCTGATCTCCTCTAATTTGCTGAATCCCCCATTCAGAGGGGGATTTAATTACCTGATACAAGGAGGAGGGTATTACTTTCATGTTGTGGATCCATGGCCTTCCCACGATTACGTTATAAGACATGTCAGTATCGATGACTTGGAACCTGGTACTTTTGATCACTCCCTCAGCATAAGTGCTAAGTTCAATTTCTCCTTTTGTTATAACCATAGAGTTATCAAACCCTGATATGGCTCGTGCCCTTGGGATTACTTGATTCCCCAATAGCATTTCTTCCACGACTCTTAGCAAAATGATATTGACTGAACTACCTGGATCAATCAACACTCTTTTTACGTTAGTGTCATGAATAAGTAAATATATTACCAGAGCATCATTGTGAGGAAGCATTAATCCGCCGATATCTGCATCATCGAAGGTTATATCATCTGCTTCCAGATTTTCACGAACCCGTTTTCCATGTGTAATTGCTATCATCGTGGTCGTTTTACAGACCACTCCGTTTACTTCTTCACCTCCGTGTATCACGTTGACGGTTTGTTTTGGAGATAGAGGTTTTGAGGGCTCCTGCATGTTCTTCATGTATGCCTGTTTACCTTTTTCACTGAACAATTCTGTCAAATAGCCCTGTTTCAATAATTGTTCTACCTCACCTTGCAAAAATCTGCAATCTGCAGTTCTGTGTCCATGATCATTATGGAATTCACACCAGAGATCTAGGTTCCTCTTATTCGGATTCGACCTCATCTCTTTGGGCCATCGAACCTTATCACCCAAATTTCTTAACACTAAATTAGTTCGGAGGTACTTACATTAAAGGTATGATCCCTAATTCGCGCATTACCTCTAGATCGTTGATCTTGATCCCTTCTGGATCTAGATGAGGACGAGCCCGCATCTCTTCTTGGTGGTCCATAATCTAACTTGGTGTTTTCGAACCTGGGACGAGTTTCACGTCCCGATGGCCCCAAGTAAGGATCGTACCTGTTTTTACCTGATCTCCTGTCTGATTTTGAACGTCTGGATCTGGTATAATCTTCCTCTTTCGGACGAGCAATGGTATCTTCTTCTATTCGAAGTTTAGTACTATACATGTTATAAACATGTTCCACGTTGTAGCTGGGAATTCTCTCAAGATTTTCTTAAGTCTTCTCCTGGCTTCGGAGCTTTTGTCATTTAGATTACTTGCGAATGCCATGGTTGCCCAATTATCAAGCACCCTGGTAGTTTCATTCTTTCTCGTTGAAAACTGTCTACAAATTCATGAAGTAGTTGCGTGTCTCCTTGTTTTATTTTAAAGATGTACTCCATCCTTTTCTCGACTTTTTGCGCACCAGAGTGTGCCTTTATGAAAGAATCTGCAAGCTCAGCAAAAGAATCAATAGAGTTTTCAGGAAGAAGAGAATACCAGGTTAGCGCCCCTTTGGTAAGTGTTTCTCCAAATTTTTTAACTAGGACCGACTCAATTTCTTGTTTTGTTAAGTCATTGCCCTTCACTCCGGTGGTAAAAGCAGTTACAGGGTCGCGTGGGTCGGTTTTCCCGTCATATTTAGGTACGTCGGGCATTTTAAACTTCTTTGGAATGGGCACGGGTGTTTGCGCTTGGTTTCCAAGGTTGTTGAGAATATCTATCAACGTCAATGCCTTTGATAACAGGTGGTACTCCAGGAATTTGTTCGATTCGATATTTTTGTTCCTTCACCTATTTCTGCAAAGTTATTAATTAAGTCTGTAATTCAGAGTTATTAGACATACCTGGTCTTGCTTCGAGAGATTCATTAGGAGTATCTCCCCTTCCTGAGTTTTCCAACCCAGATTGAGGATTTCCATGGTGATGGTATTATTGGGGGTGGTGTCGGTGGTGCAGGTAACGCTGCCGGTAATCCCCTCGCAAATTCTTGCAAAGCTTGACTCACATACTCTGCAATCATTTGCTTTACCCGATCTTGTTCCACCATTTGATCATTATTATCATTGTTGTTATTGGATCTTTCTGTGGATTGTTCCCTTGAACCATGTGGGGTTCCTGAAGGCGATGGAGTTGGGGTTCCATTCCTTTGTTGGTTGTTGTCGTTGGAGTTCGACACAGTTCAAAGGATATCGCTTGAAAAGCAAACAAAGATTATCAAATTTTCGGTAACGGAACCAATTTGTTCAACCAAAGAATTGGATTCTTTGCCCAAAGTTATTTTAAGAAGAACACGGGGTTTCTGATAACCAAAGAATAAGATTATAATTGTGGGAAAACTTGTAAATGGAAAGCAGTAAGATGCACAAAAAGTAAGTATATTGCAATAGTAGTTCGAATGTTTTTTTTCTCCCTTTAAAAATTATATTTTTCTCCTTTATATACGGAATTTCCTAACATAACGTCTACTTTTTTTGGTGATTGAGCATTAATGACTAATAATGACTATAATATAATGTTAAAATGAATCAACTGTAACTGTTGAGTGAATGTTGTGTAACGTATGGATCTCTAATTTGAAGATCTCTGAATCTGCCCTTTATTCTGTCCAAATACACTTTTGACCGTGTCTCTTCATCTTCTCAATCAGGTTGAGACTTCCGTAGCTAATTAACCCATGGATGTGATTTGCCGTACCTCTTCTTAGAGTCCCGTCCATCTGTCGTGTCTTCATTGCTCCACGTAGACTACTGAGTCATCAAGATTTATTACACGTGTGAAGCTCTTTTTTACCAATACAATAGTCCCTAAGTTGAAAAAGTTTACCGTAGTTTCACTTTTGTGTATAAGACTTCGGAACAAAGTTTTGACGATTCCAATAGCTTCGTATGGTTATTTTGGACTCAATAGCGTGTCTGAATATTGATTTAGAGGTCCGCAGGTTGTTTCGGCTTGAATTGGGCGAAAGTTAGAAGGATGAAAGTTTGAAAGGTTGAGAAGTTTGATCAGGAGTTGACTTTATTAATATCGGGATCAGATCCCAATTTCGGAAGTTGGAACAAGTCCTTTATGTCACTTATGACGTCTGTGCAAAATTTGAGATTAATCAGAGTTTTTTTGGTATGAAACGACATTAGTTTTGGAAGTCGGAAGTTCATAGTTTCAATATGCATGAATTGGGTTGCGATTCTGTGATGACCTAAAAGGTCATGCCGTATATTCTATCTAATTCTATGTTCCGAGGTTGTGAGAACCTCCTTCTATCTCACCTCGATTTGCGTGCAGCCCCGACGTGTAGCCGGCAAGCCTTTATGTGAAATATTGATAAAAATGAAAATTTTGTATTAGAAATCTGAATAAAGTTGACTTCAGTCAACGTTTTTGGTAAACGGACTCGGACCCGTGATTTGACGGTCCCGGAGGGTCCGTAGAAAAATATGGGACTTGAGCGTATGCCTGCAATCGAATTTCGAGGTACCAATTCCGAGAAATGAATTTTTAAAGAAAATTGTTTTCTGAAAAATATAAAGGTTTTGAAAATGAAATTTGAGGTGAAACCTATGATATCGGGCCCGTATTATGTTTTCGAAGCCAAGTACAGGTTTGATATGATTTATATGTGTTATCTCTGAAATTTGGTAAGAAACGAACTTAGTTTGACGTGATTCAGACCTTAAATGCAAAACTTAATGTCTAGTGAAGTTTGAAGAATTTTCATGGATTTTTAGTTTAATTCATCGTGTTAGTGTTGTTTTATGTGGTTTGAAACCTCGAGCGAGTCCGTGTTAGGTTATATGACTTGTGTGTGTGGTTGGACGGGGTCCCGGGGGGGCCTCGGGTACGTTTAGGATGCTCATCGAGTGTTTTTAAAACTTGGGAGACAGCTGAACCATTGCTGGTTCTGGTGTCTCGCACCTGCGATGGACCTTCCGCAGGTGCGGACACACAGGTGCAGCGAGGAGTTCGCAGGTGCAGAATTAGCCCAAACCCCCAATCCTCGCAGGTGCGGCCATTTGACCGCAGGTGCGACCCCAGACTTTTTAGTGGGTTTTCGCACCTGCGATGATAGTTCCGCAGGTGAAGTCCCAGGGGCGCAGGTGCGGAATGGCTGGGCAGAAAAGGGGCAGAACTTAGGGTTTATGTTATTTTCACCATTCCGAATTGGGGAGCTCGGGAGAGGCGATTTTTGGAGGCTTTTTCACTTGGGTAATTTGGGTAAGTGATTTCTATCCATTATAGACCAATTTCCATGTTTCCAATCTTAAATCCAACCTTTAATTTCGAAAATTTTGGGTAGAAATTAGGATAAACTTCATAGATTGAATTATTGAGTTTTGATTGGGTTTTTGACCTTCGATTTGAGAGATTTTCATGTTTAGAGTTGTGAGTGAATGGTTGTCCGAAAAATATAAATTTTACTCGATTCCGATATGTGGGCCCGGGAAACTTTTTGTGCAATTTTCCTAATTTCGCGTTTCAGCTTCGAATTTATTTGTTAAATTAGGTGCTTGTAGTATTATTTACACGATGCTATTGATTTGAGTAGATTTGGGCCATTGGGAGTCGGATACCCGTGGCAAGAACATGATTTCAAGTTGTTTTGAGCGGTTGAGGTAAGTATCTTGCCTAACCTTGTGTGGGGGAATTACCCTTAGGATTTGAGTCTTCTATGTTGATTGTAGTCCGTGTACGCGAGGTGACGAGCGCATGCTCGGACTTATTTGTGGAAAGTTGACCCTTTAGGAATCTTAGATCCTTATATTCGCCGAGTATGAAGTGTCCTTAGCATGATTGAATTTCCTAATTTCTAGTGTCATCTTTATTTGCTTAAATGTGGAAGTTCTTACTTTTGGATTTACTCATATTGCCTACTTGACTCCTAATTGACTTATCTGAAGGTCTTATTTCATTTACTGTCATGCTATATCTTCTTAACTGCGTATCTCAAATTTTGCAATTATCTTCATCTCAACCTATAATTGTTTTGGTCTTAAATGAAGTTATGATTATTCTCTGTTGCTTGTCCTTAAGTGGAAATATTTGAATATTCTCGTAACTGCTCAACCTTAAAGGAAGTTTAGATATTCTTTACCTTCGTGACTTGCCTTATATGGAGTTATCGGATTTGTGTTGATTTCTTGTGTTCACCCGTGTAATTAGGTGCGACGGTTACATGTTATTTGCCTTCCTTGTTGAGTGATTCATAATATGCCTTCTCCTTATTATGGTTATTTCTCGTGAACTAGTTTGCCTATCTTGTGGTCGAAGGATCTTGAGTTGATGTATTAATTGTATCTTGAATTGTTGTCACTATTGTTGTTGTACTTGTTGTGGTGATGCACGAGGTTTCTGTCGTGCGGCTGTTGATATGGGGATTTGCACGAGGTTTCTGCCATGCCGTGTTACTATTGATAATTGCACATGCAGCGTGATAAGGCGGGATACGAGATTGAGTGTTGCGCATGTGGCGTGACAAGGTGGGCTATGGTAGGGATTGTTTGTGATAATTATGTTGGCCTGGGGACATTCCTTGTTGTTGATATTGTGTACTGGAACACTTACCGTGTGAGTTCATTCGTGTGGAAATTTATGAGATGAAAATGTACGTGTATCCCCTTTTGTTTTCCTTATGTCTATTGGTTGTTGAAATCATGCTAGGACACCTGCACAAGCATACACGTAGTTAAGTACTACTAATGGATTCAGGACTCCTTGTGGTTGTCAAGTATAGATATTTTTGTTGTGCTTACCGTAAGGGTGGGAATGACCCAATTGGCACGTGAGTCGTCCGTGCAGTTAGTACTCGAATGAGGGCGCAAGATGCCAAGTATTAGGATTCGGATATTGGGACCCGAAAATGATGATTTGTCCGAGGTTCGGAACCTCGTGGAGACGATTATGAATTTGATGTAGAAGTGGTTGAAGTTGTTGAGTCATTACATGCTCGTGTTGCATATTTACATGCCGTATAGTCTGTGTTCTAGTCGATCTTTGTGTTACGTCATGGTTTCCACTGATACTTATTGTTTTCCTTCTTTATCGAATTCACTGTCTTGTTAGCTATATTGCGTAGCCTTTATGTGTATATCATTATTTCCTTGATTCCGATATTGATACTTGTTTAGTTTTTATTAGACCAGGGGGTGCCTTGACTAGTCCTCGTCACTACTTCACCGAGGTTAGTCTTGATACTTACTGGGCACCGCTGTGGTGTGCTCATACTACTCTTCTGCACATTTTTGTGCAGATTTCAGGTTTTCACATAGTCGGCCGAGTGATTGATAGTAGCACAGTTGCTGTTGTGGAGACTCAAGATAAAACCGTTTCAGCGTTCGCCGTTTCGGAGTCACCATCTTATCTTTTGTTGCACTGTTGCACTTATTTCTGGACAGTGGTATTTCTAGGAGTTTAGTGTAAATTCTTAAAAGCTTATGACTTGTACTTCCGGGTTTTGGGAATATAAAATGTGTAAAGAATTATTTATTTCAGAAAGGGATTAGATTCTATTTATTATTGTTGTTATTCCTGAATATTAGGCTTACCTAGTCCTTAAGACTAGGTGCCATCACGACACCCAACGGAGGGAAATTTGGGTCGTGACAAATTCATTGAATCGATATTGTTTGATGTGATTTTAGTCCTCGAGTAGGTTCGTTATGTGTAATGGAACTTGTTGGTATACTCGGACGGGAGTCCTAGGGTTCCCGGGGTTGAGTCAGATTGAAATCAGGTCATTCTGGACTTGGGGTGATGTGATGAAGGTGTTGAGGTTCTGGTGTAATCGCACATGCGCACTGTGGGCCGCAGACGCGGCACCGCAGAAGCGGCCTTCGAGCTGCAAAAGTGAATATTGTGTTGGCAAGCCCGCAAGTACGACGTTTATATACAGAAGCAGACTCACTGGTGTGAGAGGATCATCACAAAAGCGGAAAGGGCTAGCCAACCCTAGGGTCGCAGAAGCGATGACCCTCCGCAGGTGCGATAGTGCAGGTGTGCGATTTGGTCCGTAGAAGCAGAATTCTCATATCTTAGTGGGAATTTCATATGCGGTGGATTTTTCGCAGGTGCGATACTTTGGCTCGCAGAAGCGAAAACTGTTGGGCAACAGTGTTAAAAGTATTTCAAATGAATATTTCATCTCATTTTTATCTTTGGACCTAGAGAGCTCGGTTTGTGGTGATTTTTCGGGAGAGTTTCAAGGAAATCATCGGTGTAAGTGATTCTAACTCGGATTTGGTTGTGTTACATGAATCCATTGTGATTTTTGTCAGAAAAGTTTGGGAAAAAATTGTGAAACTTCTTAGACTAATTTTTGGGGATTTGAAAGGCGATTTGAAGTCGGATTTGAGTAATCCTTGTATGGTTGGACTCATTATCGAATGGGATTTTGGATTTTGTAAGTTTAGTCGGGCTCGAAGATGCGGGTCCGGGATTGATTTCTTGAGTTTATTTGTTATTTCTCTTTAAACAATGAAACTTTGTTGTTCGGAATAGCTTATTATAGTTTGTATTTATGGTATAAAGTTGTTTTGGCTAGATTCGAGCCATTCAGTGTTGGATAATCGCAGAAAAGTCTTACTAGTGGATTGAATTAGCGCGTTTTGAGGTAAGTGTACTGCCTAACTTTATGTGGGGGAATTACCCCTTAGGATTGGTATTCTTTTGTGATAATTGTGATATGTGGAAGTCGTGTACGCAAGATGACGAGTGTGTACACAGGCTAAATATGGTTATTAACCGGTTTTGGCGATGTAGATTCCTTTCATGCCTTTAATTAAGTTGCCATAATATGTTTTAATCTTCATCATTAGTCTATCTTCCCATGCTTTACTTGACATTGTTAATATTTGTCGTATCTCTTACTTGCCAATTGCCTTTACATATTTAGTTGAAGTTATTGTTCTCTCTATTCCTTATTCATTATTTAACCATTGAATTTCCTTACTTGAAGTTGCTATTTCTTGGAATATCTCATTATTAAATTTGGTGTTGAAGTTATAAAGGCCGTGATTCACATTGAGGAAAAGTTGTAATTTGTTGAAATACTATTCTTGTTGAGCTATTTACTTTCGAATGCTATTGTTGAGACGCTTGTTCTTGTTGTGGTTGAGCCATGGGCTAATTATTGGGAAAACACTATTATTGTTGACTTCTTTAGTAAGTTATGATAGACACTGGATATGCTATTTGTGATAAGTTGTGATATTGATATGCATGCGGTGGTATAAGGATTGGAGTTGAAATGCATGCAGTAAGATAAGATGGGCTTGATACGCGTGCTTCTAGCAGGGGAACTACTTAAAGCCAAGCGGTGTGATAAGGTGGGCTAAAACGTGGTTAGCTATTTTGAAAAAAATAATATTTTTTAAAACTAAATGAAAATATTGTGATTTGATTTGTGGATTGAGAGTACGAGGCCGTACCTTGGTAATGATTCTCATTGATAATTTAGATTTACAACACTTGTTTTTGTTTTCATTGTTTTCCATGGCATTCTTACTATGTGTTCACTTCCGTGATGTCTTAATTTCTTGTAATATTTATTCATTGTACTATTTCCTTTGTTTTTCATTATTAAACTGTCATATCCCTATTCAGTTTTCTTATTTATTCTAGTAGGGTCTTGACCTAACCTCGTCACAACTCTACCGAGGTTAGGATTGACACTTACTGGGTATCGTTGTGGTATACTCATGCTCGCTTCTGCATATCATTTTTTTGCATATCCAGGTACCTCTTACCAACCCAGGCGCCAGTGACTCGAGCTCGAACTTGGAGACTTCAAGGTATACCTGTAGACGTCCGCAGTCCTCAGAGTCAGCCTCTATCTAACTCTATTTCATCTTCCCTTGTTATAACCGTTGTTGTATAGGGATATACATTATACACTTGTAGAGCTTGTGACTTGGTATCACCGGATTTCGGGAGGTTGTTATGTTGATTGGAAAAAGCCTTTTATTGATAGTTGTTGTTTCATATGAATGTTTTATCATTTTCTCAGTTAAATTCTGCTTGTATGTTAGGCTTACCTAGTCTTAGAGACTAGGTGCCATCACGACATCCTACGCAGGAAAACTGGGGTCGTGACAAGTAAATTGAGAATATCATGGTTAAATTGCTTGGTTTGGTGTAAACATCAGGTGCATGTAAGTATTTACCGGATATATACATTTTTTTAAGAAAACCGAATTAGTTAATGCAAATAGTACTCTTCAATTAAAGCGGGAAAATGAGTTTGTATTATAGTATGTATAGAAAAATATTCCAAGTAAATAAGAGAATACAATTTCAGTTGTCACGATCCGAAATTCCAACCTACCGAGGTTGTGATGACATCTAACAATGCTTTATAGGCAAGTCAACACACAACAAATAAATAGGGATAAATGCTATAAAAGACTGACAATAGATTAATAACATAACATAATGGTAATTCTGATATAAACACAATAAGTCTGAAACCAACATCTAACGTGAATATCCCAAAATGTGAAGTCACAAGTACACGAGCTTCTAGATTATACTAAATACAATATTTTAAAAGGAAATGCAACACTGTCTGAAACAAAATGGAAACAAAACATGGAGTTAGGAAAGTGACTCTAATGCCTGTGAACGGAATGTAGCTCTACCTTGAATCACCGCCAGTTATATGCTAAGTGCCTCTCGAGATTCTGTTGGTACCAAAATCTTGATCTACACAAGAAGCGTAGAAGTATAGAAATATACTAAGTAAGTATCGAGCCTAATCTCAACGAATAACTGACGAGGCTAAGTCAAGGCACCTACTATAAACTTGTGCAATTATATATCAAGAAGGAGCAAAAATAATAGATTAAATATATTAACAGGATATGGACATATAAATTGGACAATAAACGAAAACAATAAGTAAAGAATCACCAAGTAAACCTCTTTCTAAAGTAAATAACGAAACCACCTAGTCAAGTTCACATTCCAAGTATCAAGATAAATCGCAATGAAATCAACAAATATGCACAGCATCACCCTTCGTGCTTTTACTCTCATCCTCACGTAATACTATAAAAGCACGTGCACGACATCACCCTTTGTGTTTTTACTCTCATCCTCACATGATAATAATAGTAAATAAAGTTCAAGATATCAACCTTAATGTTTTTACTCTCATCCTCACTTCCAGAATAATATAAAAGCAAGTGCACGACATCACCCGGCGTTCTTTTACTCTCATCCGCACATGGTAAATATAAAAAAGTAGTTGCGCGGCATCACCCTTCGTACTTTATCCTCACCTTCACTCAAGCAACGATATCAATATGCAAATAAGGCATGAAATACCCTTTATGCTTTTCATTCTTCCTCGCCAAGCAATCACAATAGCACAATACCAAGCAAGGTATGAAACAAATTCAACTTCAACAATAGTATTTGATCACAACTCATCATATGAGGATCCTTCAATAATTAGTGCCAACATCGAATCAACAAATTCCATGATCTCAACATCCAATATTAAAACAATATCAACATGAGAAATAACATGACATCGATTAATTAAAGAATTAACAATCTTTCTAAATCATGGAAGATATAATACATAAAATAATACAGTACAAGTAAGGCTAGTTCCACCTGCATGCTTCTCTGATGGCTAATGCATATACACTTATCATTGTGCATATTAGTTGTCCCTAGCACATAATTCACATAGCACATTGAATCAATTCTACCTTATTTTCCTCAAATCAAGGTTAACCATGACACTTAACTCTTTCTAAAAAATACATCCACAATCCAACACGACTTTTCTTTTAGAACAAGCCTCCAAACCAACAAAATCAGCCAAATATCGTTCTAGCAATTCAAAATAAGCTTTAGAAATTACCCACGAATGGAAAAGGTTCATTTTTCAACTAAATTAAAAAAATTCAATAAAAAGCCAACTCAATTCCACGTGGTCGAAATCCGAGATAAAGACCAAATACCGATTACGCATTTAACCCCGAGCCTAGATATATGATTTGTTTCAAAATCCGACCTCAATTTCATAAAATTCCTAAATTCTATCCAAAAACCTAATTTTTACTTTGAAATTCATAGATTTCATGATGAAATTCATGAATAAGTAACTCAAATTAATTAAAAACAAATTAAATTTTCTTACATAAGAATTTGGAAAGAAAATTCTCTCCAAAAATTGTCTTATGGAGTCTAGGGTTCAAAACTATTGTAAAATGAGTGAAGTACCTAAATTTCCAACATTTAGGGAGCTGCAAATGTCACAATTGCAAACTCTTGTTTGCAAATTGCGACCATCGCAAAAGCGAGCCACTAATTGTAAATGCAATCAGCGTCTCAGCCACTAAACTATCGCAGATGTGACAAGGACTTCTCATTTGCGAAGGCCCCCTCTCTCGAAAATGCGAACCAAGATTCACTTTTACGAAGCTGTTCAAAATTGCCCAGTGTCACAAACGCGTCACAATAGTCGTAAATGCGATCATTAAACCGTTCGCAAATGCGAAATGCCCAATCCTAGTCCCCATTCGCAAGTGCTAACAATCACTCGCAAAAGTGATGCTCTCATTTGTGAGCAATACCTCGCAAATGCGAAATCCACAGGCATTCCACACTAGCAGGCATCAGTCAAACGAAAACCATGCTCAACCCACCTGAAACTCACCCGAGCCTCTCGAGCTCCAACCCAAACATTCATACAAGTATAATAACATCATACAAACTCGCTCGTTGTCTCAAATCCATGAAATAACATCAAATCTAAAGAATTAATCATCAAAACTCAATTTTTTAAACTTAAAAACTCATTTTTCTAAATTTTCAAATAATGCACCGAAAGGGTTTCGAGTCACCGGGGACCTTAACAAGACATGCGTACAAGTTCAAAAACATCATACGAATCTATCGAAATCGCCAAAATACCGATCCAAGATCGTTTATCAAAATATTGACTATGGTCAACTCTAGTTATTTTAAAGTTAAAAATTATATTTTCTGTAAAATTTCACATATAAGCTTTCTGAAAATTGACACGGTCCACGTACACAAGTTATAAACTATGAAATTAAGCTATGAAAAGTTTCAAAATGCAAATAATAGCTAGTACTCAGAACGACCTATCTAGTCGTCACACCAACACATAAACTAAATTGAACTCGTCAATTCATCGACTTGATTGCTATTCTTTTAGAAGAAAAAAGTTATTTGATTAATCAATCGTAAGTATAATTCTGTTTATTTCCCGATTCTTCTATTCGAAGTATTCTTCGTGATTCGTGGGATGAAGTAGTATGTTTCTCGAATGAGATGATGCAAATGTCACACCTCAACCTTGGGAGTTGCGATCGACACACGACACCCAAAGGCCCCTGCGAACCAACGTCCATTCTATTCCTTTCTTAATCATGAAATACTTCGCCAACGAGGCCTCAAAGTGCTACTTCCACAGTCAAAATAAAAACGTGTACAACTAACTTGCAAAAGAACATGGACATGTTATACATTTTCATAACTATACCCAGCAAGGTTACAACCCATTCTTTTACATGCAGGCAAACTCTAGTATGCAAGCCTGTAAGAGTACCAAAAGAAGTATACACATACACAACTAGGCCAGGACAGAGCCCCACCCTACCCAAAATGACTAGACCATGTGCTTCAATATTAATTACTTCTGAATAGCTGCTCCGAAGTAGTGGAGCCCAGCGCCCCATCAATTGGAGCAAGCACTCTATAGGGGAGGGACGTCATCGGGTCTGTCTATACCTATGGGCATGAACACAACGCCTAAAAGAAAAGGCGTCAGTACGAATAATGTACCAAGTATGTAAGACTAAGAAAAAAAAGTAAATAAGAGCCATAACATAAGAGTTGTGAGCACGTGATTTTGACCTAAATGTCGAGGATAAGCCACCGAGGCGTAAACAAAACTTTGGAAACTATGAACTATGAATCATAAATATTTGAAAAGTTTTGTAAAACCAAGTCACTCATTGAGGCCATGCATTAATTTATGCTATACATATATATATACACATCTTCAACCACTCTTTGGGTCACATTTCATCACTCCATACCCGGCCTCATAGAGGACTCGATCATACACGGCCACAGGAGGGCTCGGTAACCACACATCACACATCATCGTACCTGGTCACACAAGGGCTCGATAATGTTGCATATCTAGATTCATCGCACCCAACTAATAAGTTTTTGAATAATAGGTGTCGTACCCGGCCAATTATAGCATGACTCAGTAAATTAAGAAGAAAAAAAAAAAAATATATATATATATATAAGAATAATGTAATGTCAATTTCAAGAGAAATTAACTTTAAACTCGGAATGATTCAAGTACTCCAACCTCAGGATATTAAATGGAACATTTTAGACTTTACAAACAATGTTATCAGCAATAATGTGCAAGGATAGAAAAACATCATTGAAAGGGTCTTAGAACTACAAAACCTTACGGTGCAAGATTCATTTAGAAGGAAGGTAAGACTTACAGTAACTCATGCCAAGAAAGTTAGTTTCCCTACATACATTGTTGAAGATCTAACTATACTTCTTTGATGGTCAACATTCCTTAATGAATGTCGAGAATCAATTCCACCAGACGATAGATGTTACAACAACGATTCCATGTTTCTTCAAGCTAATTCCTAATAGAACTGTCTACTAATTCATGTTAGGCTATTTTGAAGATTTAAAGAAGATGTAAGAGCATTTTTGGTGAATTATGGTGAGTGGTACTCCTTGAATGAAAGAGAATGAGCCGTAATCCATTTATATATGTACACCAAGCATTACAAATTTCACTGCTCCATATTTAAAGTGGGTCACCCCGCCCCGATTGCAGCATTTGGTGGTAGATGGAGCAAGTCTAATGAAACATGTTGCCACCTTAAGCCCTCAAACGCGTCACCAGCTGATTGGCTACACTAGAGGCCACACTTACCAAGATTAACTTAGGTGTGGGGTGTTACATCATACCCCCTTCGGAACATTCATCCTAGAATGTTAAATAGCGGCCTATCATGGTGGCCTTCTTGTTGCTTTCCGTAGTGTGAAATAAATGGGGTACCTAGATTTCATATCTTCTTCAGTTTCCCATGTTATTTCTTCCTTACTCTTGTTCCTCCAAAGTACCTTAACAGAATCTACCTCTATAATTTGGAGTTTGCGGATTTTACTATCTAAGATGGCCACCAGAATTTCTTCGTAAGATAGGTCTTCTATAACTTGGATATCTTCAATAGGGGTAACACGGGATGGATCACTCAAGCACTTTCGGAGCATAGACACGTGGACTACCAGATGCACTACTCCCAATTCCGGGGGCAACGCAAGCTTATAAGTCATTTCACTGACCTTCTGTATGATTCGATATGGTCCGATGTACCAGGGGCTGAGTTTGCCTCTTTTGCCTAATCTCATCACGCCTTTCATATGTAACACCTTCAAGAACACCCAGTCTCCTACAGCGAACTCCATATCTCGTCGCCAGTTCTCCGAGTAAGATTTATGCCTGCTTTGGGCGACCAACAATCATCTTCAAATTAGTTTCACCTTTTCTACAACATGTTGCACCAACTCTGTCCCCAATAACTTTGTTTCACTCACTTCGAACCAGTCGATAGGAGATCTCAATTTTCGTCCATATAAGGCTCACATGTTGCCATTTGAATATTAGCATGGTGGCTGCTATTGTAAGAGAAGTCTATGAGTGGTAGATGATCCTCCCAATTTCCCTTGAAGTAAAAAACACAAGCCCGTAACATGTCCTTGAACGTTTGAATAGTGTGTTTGGCCTGGCCATCGATTTGTAGATGGAAAGATGTGTCACACCTCCTTTTTCACTGATAAGGGTGGGATAATTGAATTTTTCCAATTTAAGTGACATAATCGAATTTGGGATTATTCATTTAATTTTCATAATCTCCACCCGGAATTTTTACGGTGTTCCGAGAAACCATTTATTTTTAATATCTCAAACCGAGGAAATTTTGACTCCGCTTCAAAAGTCTATGAACCAGAAGACCGGGTAAGGAATTCTGTTAACCCGGGAGAAGGTGTTAGGCACTCCCGAATTCCGTGGTTCTAGCACGGTCGCTTAATGATTTATACTTAGCCTAAATTATTTAATTACTGATGTTAATACCTGTGTGCACATTTTTACCGCTTCTGATTATTTGATTTATCTAAAGGATTACCTTAATGCGAGTTATGCGTACGTATACCCGTTTAATTTGGTATGTCAAAAATCATGTCACGCGTACGTGTACACAATTCACGACATTTGGTTTATTTTAAAAAAAAATAGTCAAAGTCGCATGAACGCGTACCTTGGATTTATTTGAAAATCGAGATCACATGCGAACATGTACGCATGATAGTAGTTTAAAATTCGCGCCTAAAAGCATTTCTACGAGTATTTGATTAAAGTATTTTATTTACTAAGAGTGTTTAACCATGATTTATTTTTTTTGGGAATCATAATTATGTCACGCGAACGTGTACAGAATCACAATAATTTGATTAATTAAAAGCGTTCTTGAATGCCTTAACTAAAAGGCCATATTATAGAAATGTATTACATCTTTTCATTCAACTAATTAAGCCCAATGACTACACATCCCAGTAAAGTTAATAAATAACGGCCCAACTATTACTTTCGACCTATGTCTTATCATTCCATCTTTGAAAAAGAACAGAACTCTAACAACGTGAGAACGAAAATGCTAGAGAAAACTAAGATGAATTAGGATTTATGGATAAACATTCATATCATTTCAAAAAAAATATTCTAAGCATGCCATTGGTGATTAAACTCTACATTTCAAATCATTAACAAATCAACAACATGAAGCACAATAACAGAGTATAAAATCATACTATTAGATTCAAAGTATAAAGAGTAAAATTGGACCTTTATTAATGCACCCTCTTTCTCTGCTGCGTACAATAAAAATGGAGCTCCAAATAAAGCAACAATCCATGGATGAGCTATCAATCAGAAACTTGAACTGTGAACTCGAACGGAAGACCTCGACTCGAATCGTAACTATTCGACGAACTCGACTCAAAAATGGGGACAACTTTAAGGTGTTTTTAAATGAGGTTTTTGGCTCGTTTTGGGTGGTGTTTCGCTGGTATTTGTACAGATGAAGCAGTAGCGATGATCCAGTGAAGTTACAGCTGTTTCGTGGTGATTTTGGGGCTGGATTTTGGTCCTTTTTCTGCTCGTTTTTTGTCAGATTTCGCAGCTAATTTCAGTTGTTTTGGCCGATTTTTCATGGCTGTTTTTTTGCTGGTTTTCTGGCTCAGTTTTGCTATGATTTTGGAGTCATTTTTGGACTGTTTTGGTCCATTTTCTACCGCATTTTGGGGGTTGTTCAGTGCTGTTTTTTCAGCTGAGTTTTGGCTGGGTTTGAGAGCTATTTTTGAAAATCTTTCAATTTTTCGAAGTTGTTTTCATTTTTTCGTGTGCGTTTGATGAATGAGAGAGGTCAGAATGTATGTACGGTGGTCTCTGTGCGCCGTTCTCTGTTTTTCGAAAGAGGGCAGGGTCTTCTTTAGGTCTGTCTTTTGTTTTTTAGCTCTAGGTTTTTCTAATGTGTAATCTCCTTATTTTGATCGTAGGTCCTCTTTATATAGAGAAAATTAGGGTTAGGTCTTCAGGATGAAGATAGGTGGATTTCAGCTTTGAGCCTTAAAATTGGGCTAAAATAATGTCTAAACTTTAGCTAAATCCCTTTTAATAGGGGCTTTTGCATCCGTACCCACTTTTTGTGCCACGTTTTAACTTATACCCGCTTTGTAAAAAAATTTGCATCCGTACCCGCTTTTGCGCATAACTTCAGCATGTGGGACTGAAGTAGCAAAGGCAATTACGCAAAACTTCAGCATTCTAGTAGACGGGCCTGAAGTAGCTTGTAAACTTTCAGCTCTAGTAAATAGGTCTTTGTAAAT